>ML663015.1:2596908-2851538 GCA_007570785.1 Antilocapra americana
CCACTGCTGGGCATACACACCGAGGAAACCAGAATTGAAAGAGCCACGTGTACCCCAATGTTCATCGCCACATTGTTTACAATAGCCAGGACATGGAAGCAACCTAGATGCCCATCAACTGACGAATGGATAAGAAAGCTGTGGTACATATACACAATGGAATATTACTCAGCATTAAAAAAGAATTCATTTGAATCAGTTCTACTCAGATGGACGAAACTGGAGCCCATTATCCAGAGTGAAGTAAGCCAGAAGCAAAAACAACAATACAGTGTTACTCTTTCAGTTAGTTCCTCCCTCCCCTTTCCCTGTGGTGTCCACAAGTCTGTTCTCTGTCTGCATCTCCATTGCTGCCCTTCATATTGGTTCGTCAGTACCATCTTTCTAGATTGCATATGTATGCATTAAATTGCGGCTTGTTTTTCTCTTTCTGAAAGACATTTTCTATAATAATCCAGTTATTAAAATCATGAGATTGTTGTCACAATAGTGTTATCTGATCCATAGATGTCAGATTTCATCAGTTTTGTCACTGATTTCCTTTGCAGCCAAAGAGAAAGTTATTATATTTTCTGATCTAGGATCCAGCCGAGGATCACACATACAGTTGTCATGTCTCTCAAGCCTTCAGTCTGAGACAGTCCCTTGGTAATTGTCTATTGGGATCTAGGCATTTTTGAAGAGTACAGCAACTTACTTTGTAGAATTGTTCTTGTTTTAGGTTTCTCTGATGTTTTCTCGTGGTAGACTCAGATCACGCATTTTTGTTGGAGCACCACCACAAGCGATGTTGTGGCCTCCTCGGTGCGTCGTCTCAGGGGGCACCTGATGCTGTGGTGCCATCATGGAAGCGGCTCACCATGCTTCCTTGGTTAACATGGTGTCTGCTGGGTCCCCTGACCAATTTCTGCCTTTGAAATTAATGGATAACTTCTGGGCAAGTATTTTGAAGCTATGTAAATATCCTTTTTTTTTTTTTCACCCATCAGTTTTATTACCCGTTAATAATTTTTGCCTGGAAGAGTTGCCATGAGGATTACCAAGTGGTAAGTGTAAATACTGGGCAGCATATTTTGATGTTTGTTTTTCAGCCACTCCAGGTCTGTCTCATGCCTTTCCAGTTGAGATGTACAGCAGCTTCATGGAAAAGAGCAGGTAGATCTCAACAGTGGTCCAGACAGATGGGCACTTGGTGGTTCTGTTATACTTCCTTAGAGAGGACTTTGTTGTTGTTCAGTCACTCAGTTGTGTCTGACTTTTCACAACCCTACGGACTCTAGCATGTCAGACCCCTCTGTCCTTGGAATTCTCCAGAAAGAATGCTGGAGTGGGTTGCCCTTTCCTTCTCCAGGGAATCTTCCCCACCCAGGGGCTGAACCCGCATCTCCTGCATTACAGGCAGATTCTTTACTGCTGAGGCACCAGGGAAGCCCATAGAGAGGACTGGTCGGGTCCATTTCTCCCCGTTGCTGCATGGGTGGGCACTGAGCTGCCTCTGCCTGTCTGCTGTCCTCTGAGCTCCAGCACCAGTTGATGGTCCAGACAGCCATGCCTGCTGTCTCTTGGGGGCTGTGTCTAGTTGGTTTGCTCTGTGTCACGTAGATTAAGCTAGTTGGGGTTGCTTCGTTCAGAAGGGTGTATGGCATGGTAGCATGTCATGGAATTACAGCGAAAGGGCTCAAGGGAAGATTTTTTTTTTCTTTTTAAAGTGAGAGCCATTTATGAGCATGGTAACATGCAAGAGGGAATAAGTCAGTACAGGCGAGATGAATAATTAAGGCAGAGGGTCCTCTGGTTGGGCTCTGAGCAGGAGGACGGACATTTCTTTTAGGAAGGCGTTGGAAGGAACAATGTGAGTGTGGAAGTAACATCGTTGTTTTGTGTAGATTAGTAGGCACAGATAGGAAGGAGTTGTTACCTGATTGCCTCACTTTTCTTAGGAAATAGGAGCACGGTCAGATCTTGAGAGTGAAGAAGACATATCCTGAGGATGAGGGTACAGACCTTGAAGACATCCCTGGATAGGGAAAGCGTTGGGTGGGATAAGAGCTGGCTGGGCTTGCAGAAATGCTTCCAGGCATCCGGGGGTACAGAGCTTTCATTTCTGGTGGCCTCGCTCTGGAAGGCTGTGTGGTTTTCTCCAGCAGTGTCCAGCAGCTCAGGTGTAGAAATAGTGGAAACGAGCAGTTGGGCTGATAGGGGTGTGTGGCTTTGCCACGTACTGTGTTGGAAAGGCAGGAGGAGGTGGGAGGCCAGAAGGTGGGTTGGCAGTGTAGCACTTTGGAGCGGTGGTCTGTGTGATGGACCTTGTGTCTGTACAGGATGGGAGGTGGTTAACTGGGAAGAAGGAAGAGCAACAGGACTAGAAGTCAGAGTTAAAAGAGGAGGTATAAGTGTTCCAGAGAGCTGGCAGGGTAGGTGTATGTCAGAGAAAAAGATATTGGAGTTTAGCATTTCACCATGGGACAGTTCTGGGTGATGAGAGGCCACCGTGGAGTAGGGTGGAGGTCAAGGTCAGGGATTGTCAGGGACCTTGGAGCTGTGGGAGGGGCTGTTTACCTGGATGTTGACACCAGCAGGTGACAGCAGGACATGTTGGTGGAGGGGAGGGGTGACTGTGTCCCAGTCCTTCAGGGAAGGAGGGCGAGTTTAGCAGGGATGAAGCTGGGCAGCAGGAGTGTGTGGACAACCTTCAGGGAAGGTGACATATTGTCTGCCAAGGTTGACTGTGGAACTGGCTGGCCACAGCTTCCACAGATGCCTGCAGGCTACTGGAGAGTGGCGTTTGCTCAGGTTTCCAAAGGGTGGTCAGGAAGTCTGTGCTGACATGGTTTCTTCTTCCTGTAGCCCCGTTTCCTGCACACCGTATATCGTCATTGTCTGTTTGCTGTTCTCTCCAGGACCCTGTAACCTCCTTGATGGAGGGAGGGGCAGTGTCTTTGCATCCTGGGCACAATGCCTGGCACACATTTGGTTGAACTATATGGAACTGCCATGTCCTTTGTGAGTTTGCTCTAGCTTGTGATTTGTTCCCTAACAGATGACTTTCCTTTGATAGCCCATGTTGAATCTTTTTCTGATGTCACAAGACCCTTTCTTAGTTTGGACTTAGCCAAGTTCCTTGGGCTGAGGAGGTGTCTCAGTGGTAAAGAACCTCGTGGCCAATGCAGGAGACATAAGAGACATAGGTTCGATCCCTGGGTTGGGAAGATTTCCTGGAGGAGGGCATGGCAACCCATTCCAGTGTTCTTGCCTGGAGAATCCCATGGAGAGAGGAGCCTGGTGGGCTACAGGCCATGGGGTCACAAAGGGTCAGACAAGACTTAGTGAGTCAGTAGCTGCTGTTGCTGCTGCTGCTAAGTTGCTTCAGTTGTGTCCAACTCTGTGCAACCTCGTAGACGGCAGCCCACCAGGCTCCTCTGTCCATGGGACTTTCCTGGGAAGGGTACTGGAGTGGGGTGCCATTACCTTGTCCAACTAAGCAGCAGTAGCAGCCAAGTTCCATGCTGGTGAACGAGTTGTTTCTTTGTGACCAGCTAATGTCTATGCAGGCTACAGTCCATCTCCTCATCCTGCTCAGGCTCCTGTTCTTGTTTTGTTAACTTCCCTTTCACTCCCTTCTACAAGTAGTGGAAGAGGTTAAAAGAAACTAGTTTGTCCTCAGTCTTGCCTAGTTTCCCCAAATTTCCCAGCCTCTTTGTCCATGTATTTCATTCTCCCATGGATTCTTACTGAGTACCTACATGCCAAGCAAAAAGCAGGCCTTTTCCTGTGCTTCCTGTCTGTCTCATGCTGGTGCTCACTGGCTTACATGTGTAAATGGGCCTGCTGCTGCTGTTGTGGTTGATCCCTGCTCTCGTCAACAGTGGCTTCAGTTTAATTACCAGTTGCCCCAGACGGTTTTTCAGATACCTAGTGACCTGTACGCATTACACATTAAAGAATTAATCAAACAGCAGTACAAATCTAGATTAAGAAAAAGAGAAAAGGACTCAAACCAGATTTACCTCAGGTAATAACAGTACAACATTTTCCTTTAGAGGTTAGGGGAAGACATGTATAAATCAGTTAAGTTAATTTAGGCTTCTTCACTGGTTTCCAGTGTACCTTTCTGGTTGATCTTCCACTGTCTCAAGCTCAGACATGTGTGTCCTTGGTTTTGTGCTCACTGAGAATGTAACATAGATAGACTCTTCATATCTCAAGGCCACCATAAGTCCTGCATCAGACCTGGTCCCCTTGAAGTCACCTGAATTGTGAGTTGAGAGCCCCTCAGCGTCTACTCCCACTACTTCTCTGATCTGGACCTTCCTTTCTAGGGGCACTCCCTCGAGCCCAGTCCCTTGAGAGGATCTGCTTCCATGAGGAGGATGTGCTTAAACTCACTGCCCCTCCTTGGGGGGTTTCCTCACAGTTCCCATCTCAGGCTGTCCTTCCTGGCACTCCTATGCTACTCATGAATTTCCTGCTTTTTTCCTCAGAGGCAGTACATTTAAAGAAAGAAAAGCCCAATGACAGTTAAAATCTCTGGCCCCAGAGCCGCTGGACACTCTCCATTCACCAGAAATGCTTTCATCCCCACCCCCTCTTTTTAAGAATCTGCTAATCCTTCACAGATTGATCTGAGTTTGTATTCAGATAGAAGTTATCCATTGACAGACAAGTCTGAAACCATAGGGCTGACAGCATTGAAAGTGGATATAAGTAAATAGGGAGCTTTTAGACTAAACCGCCTTCGTGGAGACCTATAAGCATCTGTTCTGGCAGCTGTTAGGCAGTGTCTCTGCGCTGTCCCTCGGAAGCTGGGAACACCTGGAGACTCAGACAAGAACACAGTGATCCAGCTTTCAGCGTCATCCACTGTGTCTCAGAGTTTGGCCCCAGTGAATCGAAAACCTTTCTGATGCTAGCACATTTATATGGGGTCCAGCAGTCCACTGTCTACCTTACCCATCTCCATCTACCCCATTTGCTCCCAATTGTAAAAATTTCAGCCTGTCTGGGTATGCCCAGACTCAGCAGGAACTTTGTCTTGTTGCCTGCCAGGCTTCCGGTATTGAGTCAGTATCCTCTGAACCAGTGATTGTCAGTCTGCCCGGATGGATCATGACATTGAGTTTGCAGATTATGCCCAGCACTGTTGTTCTGGTTATTATGGCTGTGACCAGCCCACTCCAAACTGAGTGGCATTCAACAACAGTCATTTTCTTATACTCGTGGATTCTGGGAGCAGGTATTGGACAGGCATGATAGGGAGTAGATTGCCTCTATCCCAGGAGGCTTGGGGCCCCAAATGGTGGGGCGTGATTCACATGACTGGAATCTAGAATGCTTTGAAGTTGCTTTCACCCCACCCGCATGTCTGATCTCTGTGCTGGGATGCCATGAAGGCTGATGGGGGACCCCTAGGGTTGCCCACAGCGCCAGAGCGCCTGCGTGGAGCCTCTCCCTGTGGTTGGGCCTGCTGACAGCACGATGGCTGGCTTTCCAAGAGAGAGGGTAGCTAAGGAAGTGGCCAGAGAGCACCTATTCTCTGTTGTTTGAGGCAGTCCTGACTGTGCCTGGACTCCTGGAGGGGCCAGCATCAAAAAGTATGTGACTGTCTTAGAAACTGTTGTAGGTTATTTTATTTTTTGTTCTGTTGAAGTCTTTATTGAATTTGTTACAGCATTGCTCCTGGTTTAGGTTTTGGTTTTTGGCGTCAAGGCATGTGGGATCTTAGCCTCCCACAACTAGGGGTCGAACCTGTACCCCCTATAGTGGAAGGTGAAATGTTAACTGCTGGACCACCAGGCAGATCCCTGGGTTATTTTTAAATGAAATGGAATATAAAATAAAGAAGTGCCCCTGTAGTAAGAATAAATACTACTGTGAAACTGGTGCTTCAGTTATGTGTATCTGTATATTCTGGTTCATGATGTAACTTGTTTTCCTTACATTTCTACAAAATGTTTTTTTAAAACACTGCTCAACTGTAGTAACATCTAATTTGGTTTATGAACACCACATTTTATCTCTTAACACCTCAACTAATAGGTTACCATGATGTAGTTCTTAGTCATTTGTAAAGATGAAGACCTAAGGAATTGATGGTTATTTGCCTCTGAGGCCTTTCCTGTTTGGGTCTGTTGTCACCCACCAGGAGAACCCTGAGGGCCCGTTGGAGAGTCAGTGCACTTCAGAATGGGCTGTGGGCTGGATTGGCAGCCTGAATTTACCCTGAATTCTTTTTGTTTTAATATTTATGTATTTGACTGCTCTGGGTTGTAGCTGTAGCACCTGGGATCCTTGTTGCATCAGTTGTGGGGTCTTTTGTCGTGGTGCATGGGCCTCAATTGTTGCCCCGTGGCTCCTGACCAGGGATCAAACCCATGCCCCCTGCATCATAAGTGTAGAGTCTTAACCCCTCAACCAACAGGGAAGTCCTCTCCTTGGAATTTTAATCTACGCTTTGCCTGCCTTTACCCTTTTCTTAAAAGGGTAGGCAAGAGGTGTGAAATGAAGAGGGCATACTTCTCTTTGTAGATGATCAGGAAATATTTAAAGATCTGTTGGCTGAAGAATGACCCCTCTGTGAGGAAAGGGGTGTTTGCAGTAAAACAGTCTCAGAAGAGGTGTCCCCCCATCGGCGTTGAAACCACAGTGCAGTATTGATATTGAACTCTGCTGGGACGATCTGCGTTCCTCTCGTCCTCCCTGCAGTTACTTCTCCCCTTTCAAGGAAATGTGTAAAGTTGACTAAGCAGTGACATTCACTGTCATCTCACAACACAAATTGTACTGTATTTAAGGAGTGAAGTGAGGTGAAGTGAAAGTCACTCAGTCGTGTCCGACTCTTTTCAACCCCATGGGATACACAGTCCATGGGATTCTCCAGGCCAGAATACCAGAGTGGGTAGCCTTTCCCTTCTCCAGAGGATCTTCCAAACCCAGGGATCGAATCCAGGTCTCCTCCACTGCAGGCGGATTTTTCACCTACTGAGCTGTTGGTGGTTGTACCATAAAAAAGAGAATATTTTGACTCAGATATCTTAGAAAATTTACATAATTCTATGATTTTGTCTATGTGAAAATGATACAGGTTCACTTTAGAAAGCTAGAAAATACAAATAAGTCAAAGTAAAAATCGCCTTTTATTTTACCACTCAGAGAAAATCACTGAATCTTTTTGTTGCATATCCTTCTTGTCATTTTTCTGTGGCTATATATACATTAAAAAACAAATGATGGACTCCTATAGTACATTTTTCTGAAACCTTTTTTAAAACTTACATTAACACATTCCATGTCAACTAATGTACTTCTATTATTTTTAACACTTCAAAGCATTACATCGTATAGAGATAGAACTTAACTACTTGCTGACGATATTTGACTGTTATAAACAATGTTGTGGGTATCCTCCATGTCATTAAATCTTTTTTGCCACACCATCATTATTCTTAAATTTTTTGAGAATGTAATATATGCAGTTGATACAAAATATTATGATTTCTCTTTAGGAGAAGTTTGTGCAACTTGAACTGCTAAATCAAAGAGCATGAACATTTAGAGATACTTTATACTGCTAAATTGTCTTTTACCAGTTTATACTCCTACCAAAACTGTTGTCTGTTGCTAGTATTTGACAGTCTGATAGGTTGTAGCCCCCTGTTTGCCCTTTTGGCGTCTGACAATCCTGCTTGTCCTTCAAGGCTCATCTCCAGGCCCATCTCCTACTTGACACCCCCCCCCCCCCCCCCCCCCCCCCCACGCTAACAGACCTCCCGCTGTGCCCTCCGGGCTTGTCTGGTCCTTTTCAAACACCTGTAGTTTGCTTGAGAGCATCACACTGTCTTTCTTATTTGATTTTTTAAAAGATTTATTTATTTATTTATGGCTGTGCTGCATCTTCATTGCTGCGTGGGCTCTTCTCTAGTTGCGGTGAGTGGGGGCTACTCTGTAGTTGCAGTGTGTGGGCTTCTTGCATTTCTTTTTCTTTGGGATGGTTTTGGTCACCGCCTCCTGTACAATGTTGTGAACCTCCATCCATTCTTCAGGCACTTTGTCTAATAGATCTAATCCCGTGAATCTCTACATCACCTCCACTGTAGAGTCATATGGGATTTGATTTAGGTCATACCTGAATCATCTAGTGGTTTTCCCTAATTTCTTCAATTCAAGCCTGAATTTTGCAGTGAGGAGCTCATGATCAGAGCCACAGTCAGCTCCAGGTCTTTTTGATGACTGTTTAGCGCTTCTCCGTCTTTGGCTGCAAAGAATATAATCAATCTGATTTCAATATTGAGCATCTGGTGATGTCCATGTGTAGCGTCGTCTCTTACGTTGTTGGAAGTGGGTGCTTGCTGTGACCAGTGTGTTCTCTTGGCCTGTCATTGCAGTGACTTTTGTTGTTGTGGAACACAGGCTCTAGGGCATGTGGGCTTCAGTAGCTGCAGCATGTGGGCTCAGTCTCAGCTCCCAGACTCTAGAGCGCAGGCTCAGTAGTCGTAGTGCACGGGATCAGTTGCCCTGTGGCTGCTGCTGCTGAGTCACTTCCGTGGTGTCCGACTCTGTGCGACCCCATAGACAGATGCCCACCAGGCTCCCCCGTCCCTGGGATTCTCCAGGCAAGAGTACTGGAGTGGGGTGCCTTCTCCGTGCCCTGTGGCATGTGGCATCTTCCCAGACCAGGGACGGAACCTGTGTCCCCTGAATTGGCAGGCAGATTCTTTACCACTGAGCCATCAGAGAAGCCCTGTCTTTCTTATTTTTTAAAATCTTCTGCATGCAGCACATTTCAGTGTGGGTGTTTAGGACTTATTAAACACTGAGTGAAATTGGAGGCCACCGAAAAGGATTGGTGGCTGCAGAAAGTAGATCTTAGGAGAGAGAGATAAAGAGTAGAAAAACCATCAATTAAAGACCATGCAGAGCCCCTGGAGAGTAAATGGTGTTTCATTTAGGCAGCCAGCCTGGAAATGCTTTGTTAATAATAACTGACATATTTTGTCAGTTTCTTATTTTAACCATAGGTAGTAGGATCTCCTTAAGACAGAATTTTCTTTTAAATGACCCAACTTTCCATTAAAAGTTCTTTTCTTAATAATTTGGGGAAAGGGACCCCGTCTGGTGCTTGTGATGACCTAGAGGAGTGGGATGGGGGAGGGAAGGGAGGTGAGCTGAAGAGGGAAGGGGTCTATATGTATATGATTATGACTGACTTGTGTTGTTGTACAGCAGAAAACAACAGAAAATCGTAAAGCAATTTCCCCCAATGTAAAAATTAATGAAATTTTAAAAAATAAGTAATTTAATGTTGGCTACAGTCAGGAAGTTGACGTTTCTTGTTTTTACTGCTTTTCCCTTCCCTCCACACCTTGTATTTGCTTCTGACTCCTTCAGATCTAGTCTGTCCAGGTGTTTTATTATTATTTTAATTGGAGGATAATTGCTTTACAGTGTTGTGTTGGTTTCTACCATATAGCATCATGAATCAGTCATAACTATATATATATATATATCTCACTCCTCATCCTGCCCCTCTAGGGCATCACAGAGCATCCAGACTGAGCTCCCTGTTCTCCACAGCAGGTTCCTACTAGCTATCTATTTTACACATGATAGTGTATATACGTCAATGCTACTTTCTCAATTCGTCCCACCCTCTCCTCACAAGTTTGTTCTCTATGTCTGTGTCTCCATTCCTTCCCTGCAGTTCGTTTCATCTGTAAAATTTTTCTAGATTCCATATATATACTTCGATATACTACATTTGTTTTTCTCTTTCTGACCTATTTGACTCTATAACAGGCCCAAGGTTCATCTTCCTCAGTTCACCTGACTCAAATTCATCTCTTTTTATGGCCAAGTAATATTCCACTGTATATGTGTACCACAATTTCTTTATCCATTCATCTGTCAGTGGACATTTAGGTTGCTTCCATGTCCTGGCTGTTGTAAATAGTGCTGTAGTGAACATTGGGTTACATGTGTCTTTTTTGATTGTGGGTTTCTCAGGGCATATATATGGCCAGTAGTGAGATTGCTGGATCATATGGTAGTTTTATCCCTAATTTTTAAAGAAATCTCCATACTGTTCTCCATAGTGGCTGTATCAGTTTACATTGCCACCAGTAGTACAAGAGGCTTCCCTCTTCTCTGCATCCTCTCCAGCATTTATTGTTTATAGACTTTTTAATGATGGCCATTCTGACTAGTGTAAAGTAATACCTTATTGTAGTTTTGATTTGCATTTCTCTAATAATGAGAGATGTTGAACATCTTTTCATGTGCTTATCGGCCATCCATTTGTCTTCTTTGGAGAACTCATGGGTCTTTTTTAAACATTCTTTAAACCTCAGCACATCATTCACAAATTTGCGGAGATAATAGTTCTTAAACCAAAGGCTCTTTTCTGTACTTAAAATGTCCATTGCATTTACCTTGTATCCTACTTCTTTCCGAGACTACAGCATTTTGTTTCCACTTTTTTTTTTCCTACTGGGATATTTTTTGTGATGCTGAGTAAAACTATGAGAAGATCCAGTAGTGAAACCTTGGGGAAGACACATATTCTGTGCCAGACTCCGCTTACAGTTTTCCTTTCAGGCCTCAGCCAGGACCTTTCTTTGAAGCTGCTCCTTCTGGTCTGTTCTTCCCTGAGTGTTGGACTGTCTGTGCTGCAGCTAACAGCATTCACAGCTACAATGCGGTTACTTTTCTTGTGTAACAAAAAGTCTGCAGGAGGGGTCCTGGGATGGTTCATTCAGCATTCCTGCGGCAGTCCCTGAAGGCGTGTGCCTTCAGCCGCAGGGCAGCAGCTCTGTCCACAGCATCATGTACTCACACGATATGGTCTCAGGTGGGAAGGTTCACTCTTTTGTTTGTTTGTTTGGCCATGCTGGGTCTTCATTGCTGCGTGGGCTTCTCATTGCTGTGGCTTCTCTAGAAGCGTTTGGGCTTCAGTAATTGCGGCCCCACGGCTCTACAGCTCAGGCTCAGTAGTTGTGGTGCATAGGCTTAGCTGCTCCACAGCAGGTGGGATCTTCCCAACCCAGGGATTGAGCCCGTGTCTCCTGCAGTGGAAGGTGGATTCTTTCCCACTGAGTCACCAGTGGGAAGTCCAGAAAGCTTCATTCACTCTTTCAACAGGGAGGAAGCGGTTTCCCACCAGACTCTGTCCCACTGGGGCTTCCCAGGTGTGCTAGAGGTAAAGAACCCACCTGCCAGTGCAGGAGATGCAAGAGACTTGGGTTCGATCCCTGGGTCAGGAAGGTCCCCTGGAGGAGGTCATGGCAACCCACTCCAGTATTCTTGCCTGGAGAATCCCATGGGCAGAGGAGCCTGGCAGGCTACAGCCACGCCTTCCCCATCAGCAGGCTGCCCCTCGGATCCTGTCGGCCTGAGACTCTGGATGCCTGTGCTCCACAGACGGCTGCAGCATGAGGTGCCTGCGGGGAGCAGGTGGGGAGGCGCTGTGGAGAAGGCCCCCTGCAGAGGCCATCTCAGGGGTTCTCTTGCGTTCAGCTCAAACCTCTCTGTCAACTTCCATGGGCCGGGCCTCCTAGGCGAAGCCCCACAGCCATTTCAGCTTTTCTCTGTGTGTATGAAGTCCTTGAGAAGTCTGACAGCGACTGTCACGGCTTTTCCTGAGTTGTGTCTTCCTGCCTGTGAAATATCTTGCGTTCCCTGAACCTCAGCGTCCACTGAACCCGACCCAGTTTGCTTTGATCTCCCAGAAGCTGTCCACAACAGTCCCCCAGCCTCACTGGTCTCCTCCTCCTGTGGGACTTAGTCACTCACTTCTGGTTCTGGCTGGGGTCAGAGTCGGGGATGTGGGAGCAGCTCGAACGTGCTGCTGGGAGTTGGGAGCCATTTTATTATTTTTACCTGGAATTTGTGCCTGGGCCCTCGAATACTCACCTGACTGGGGCATTGCTAACTGCTGAGGCCTGCTGGTGAACCTGACTGTCTGCCCTCTGACCCGACCCACTCTGCAGCCTTGTGTACCAGGGAATCTTCCATCTCAAGCACACGGAGCCACTGGCTGTTCCTGAACATGCTGGCTCCAGCCTGCCTTGGCACATAACGTTTTCTTTTTCTAGAATGCTCCGTTCCTCTTCCTTACTTGGCACAGCCCTCCACTTCCTTGAGGATTTACCTGAGCAGGTATCACTTTCTGAACACATTCAAGAATTTTGCGTCCCCCTCCCGCGCCCCCCTCCTCCCCACCTGCAGGTTAATCAGTCACTTCTCAACCATGCTCTGTACAAGTTTTTGTTGTTAAACATTCACAAAGTGTTGTAATTATTTGTTTATGTTTTTCTGCCCTTCTATATTTGTTCTATATTTAGCTTCTAGAAGATAAGATCCATATTTTTATTTCTATAACCTCAGTACTCAGTAAGGTTTAGCCCATTAAAAAGTGGCTCTATAAATATTTGTTGGAATGAAGGAATGTCAATTTCACATCCAAACCTGCTGATTAAATAGCTAATTTCATATCTTTTTTACAAAAGGAAATCTATATATCTTAAAAGATTATAAAGTACATGAGATACTCTTATGTTACCTGAACGTGATTGCCCATTACATTCCTTACGTGGGTGACTAGACCAAGGCCCAGAGATATGAGTGACTGACCCAAGGCCACATAATGATGAGAGGCAGAACTGAGACCAGACTCCTATCTTTGTCTCTCACACACCTCGTCCTCCAGTTTCTAGAACAGGAGTTTACCAGATAGATGGGACGCGGGGGTGGGGGTGGGGGCGGGGGAGGCTGGGGGAGGAGATCGTGTAATTAGCATCACCCACATGGCTGTCAGAGACTGCCTCTGCCTTCATTCCCTGTGTGCTTTTGCTTACAAGAACTTTGCCCTTTCTCTGCCTTTCTGCTCGCCCCAGTCCAGGCTGCCTTTCCAGACCCAGCCTGATTCTTGCCTCTTCTGCCTTTCTCGATCAGAGGCGCTTTACCCCTTTTCTGAGTCCCCTTAGCTGTTTAGCTCATGAGGCAGTGTAGTGCCGCGCAGGTGTGGGTCTCCGGGTGTTACTCAGCTCTGGTTCCAGGTTCTGTTCCCCCACGTACAGATTAACTTTGTTGAGGTTAATGTTTCCTGTCTGTAATCAGGAGTAATGAAAACAGTTTCTATTTCATAGGGTTGATGAGAGTATTGAATTAGAAATTTCTTGGTATATAGTAAACACCCAGATGTTACGGGCTGTTACTGGTGGTGGTAGCTTGATTATAGTAAACCACTGGAGGCAGATCACTACGCTTCTTGAGCTCCAGGTCTTCTTGGGCCTGACTGCTTTACTGCTGAATCAGGCATTACCCAGTTTTGTAAGGGACATATCCTAACCTCCGCTGTGCTCAAGTACTTGTTGGAGTATTTTTGTGAATAATAGTCACTTACAACTGCTGTTCCTTGGTGCCTGCCAGTGCTCTGCCATTTGGAGGTTTGCTTATTTGTGTCAGGGATGTTTCATAGAAAGAAAAAATGTCTCTGTGGTCTGCTGAGCGAAAGAACAGAATGTTTTCTCTCTACTGAATAGCTCCAACCAGCTTTGAAAGACAGTGTTTATATAGCTCTAAGTCTCTATTATCAATAATTAGGGAAATGGATTAGAAAAGGCAATTTAATGAGACTGCAGTCAATTTGCACGCGTTCCCTGGCTTGACACTATGGTGCAGGCTCACCTCGGGTTGTGGAAGGAGCACCCTGAAATTCTCTAGACTTTCTTCTTGATTAATAACCTATACAGACTGTCCTTAGTTTAAAACTTGGATAATTTTGTTGTTTGGATTTTCTCCCTCTTGTAAATGAGAAACCAGAAAAATACAGTGTATTTCTTATATACAGGGGACAAAGGTCTTGGAGACAGTAACTTTTAAAAAGAACCCTTAGTAACCTAGCTTTTAAAGACCTACACCTCCTTGTTTTATTCCACTGGCTTTTAGAAATAAGTCCCTCATTTTCTCAGATTTATACAGAAACTAAACTGTGGAAAATTTGGTCTTTAAAGAGGCACGACTTCTGGTTTTATTGGATTGTTTTACTTTATTTTATTTTTGGATTGTTTTAAAGTTTAAACATTTCAGTGTCTCATGATACTCTCAGTTAAAAGGAAGTTCTTGTGAATATCACGTAGCTATTAAAAGTTGTAACTTAGATCCATATTTGCAAGGAAATTCTCAGTTTTAAGGGAAACAAAGTGTGGGAAAAATTGATATATGTGTGCATCAGGATATGTGCTCATTTGCTAACATGGAGTATTGCTTTAGGTTAATGAGACAGATTTCAGGTCATAGCTCTTCTTTCCTTTGCATCCTTTTTGTACTGTCTGGATTTTGGAGTAACCATGTATTACTTTAGATTCAAAGAAATTTTAAAAGCGTTTTCTTTTTGAAGGAAAACTTAAGATTTGAAAGTGGTAAAGTTAGCCTTTCTTTATACTCCCCTTGAAAATTATCCCAAGCAACTAGGAGGGGGTTAAAAAAACCCTAGAAATGAAAACTCTGTCTTTGGAGAAATTAGGAGATGTCTGCAACCCCAAACCAGAAGACAAGTGGAAAAAGTTCTTGAAAGATTAGACCAGGTATAGAGAGGAAGTAGAAAACACTCGTAGCTGCAGACCTCTGGAAAAGAAAACTCAACTAGCAAACAGCACTTTCCAAGGTGAGGGATACACCCTGGGGTTCAGAACCAAAATGTCTGGTTTGAAAGAGTGGAAGTGACTGTACAGGCTGGTGGCAGGAGCTTTACCGGATCCAGTTTGATTCCATGACGTAGAGGAGGGTGCACCGAACGAGGACTTACACAAGCAGTGTTTGTGGGGAGTAGGCTGAGCTGTGGGGGCAGGAAGGACAGGACTCTGTTGTGAACAGCGCCCACAGCCACCTGGGTGGAGGGCGAGAAGCTTAAGAATATCTCCCCCCCAACCCTGATTTCCCACATAACACCAGAAAAAGAAAGAACACTCCCATCCCCCCGGACGTGGCTCTGGCCCCTCTGCCAAGTGAACCTTCTTCAAATAACTGATCCAAGATGAAAAAATGGATCAGGTCAGGATCTTGTCAAACATAATTATTTTTTTAAAATGATGAAGAAACATGAAAATAAAGATCTGACGATGAACAGCACTCGCTAGAAAAACTCTGGCACAGAACAAGTGAAAATTTGACCAGATATTTCACAAGTTAAAGGAAAAAGTCATCTCACTGCTGTGAAGAGTTGGAGCACAAATCAGAAATACAGGAACTCTGGGAAGAGGTGGCAAGTCAGCAGGCAAAGAAATCTAAATTCAGGAATGTGAAGGAAAAAATGAAAGCCATCTAAGAAGAAAGCCATCTAAGAAATGAAGGCAGAGTTAAAAGTGACATAAGACAATGTATAGAAAACTGAAGTGAAGTCAATAAGTGAAGTGAAAATAGTTTATAAATCTGAGAGTTATGAATGAAAAGTACAGAAATTTGCTGAAGGAGGAAAAAAATAGTAGACAAAATAAAAATTTGAAGATGTAAATCATCAAAAGTGCCCAGAAAGGAGAATTTGAATCTGTAGTTTGAAAGGATGCACCGTACCCAGAAAAAATTAGCAGTGAACGGCCAGCCTTGCAGTGCATCCCAGTAAAGTTACTGAGCTTTACATTCCAAGTTCAATTTGGGGGCTTCCCTGCTGGCTGAGTGGTAAAGAATCCACCTGCCAGCGCAGGAGACATGGGTTTGATCCCTGGTCCAGAAAGATCCTGTGTACCGCAGAGCAACTAAACTCATGCACTACAGATATTAGGCCTGTGCTCTAGAGCCTGGGAGCAGCAGCTACTGAGCCCGTTCACCCTAGGGCCCAGGCTCAGCAATAAGAGAAGCTACCATGATGAGAGGCCCACACATCACAATTACAGAGTACTGCCCACTTGGTGCAGCTAGAGAAAAGCCTGTGCAGCAGTCAAGATCCAGCACAGTCCAAAAAGAAAAAGAAAAAATTATTTGGACAACTAGGCCAAAAGATGGGCTAACATATAAAAGAGGAAATTTTGGCTGCTCCTTATAATCAGTCAATCTGGGAGAAGACTGACAAACTCCTTAAGAAAGTAAGTTTGACTCAAGGATTTTATACACTGAAATTTTATTTTTTAAGAAGACAACTTTTTAAGTAGATGAAATTGAGAAAGAATATTCCTATGAATTCTTCTTGAGGAATCTAGTCAAAGACAAACTTCAGTCTACCAAATGGTAACTGGAAAAACTCCAGCAAAACAACTGCTATGAGCTCTGTTTACCTGTAGGTTAAAACAAATTTGAAGATCAGTGCAATAGAACAGAAAGTAAAGGTCATATGA
Source organism: Antilocapra americana (assembly GCA_007570785.1). Lineage (NCBI taxonomy): Eukaryota > Metazoa > Chordata > Mammalia > Artiodactyla > Antilocapridae > Antilocapra > Antilocapra americana. The sequence continues at coordinate 2,613,231 of ML663015.1, forward strand.
CCTGACAATACAAAATTCTCTATCTAACCAAATTTGAGAGAAGGGGAAAGAAGATAGTGGGAAGTTTAGGATCTTTTCCCCTCATCTCTAATAGCTGAGGTTCAAAGGGTATCGTTTAAAGCTAACAGACAAACTAATAGAGGTGCAGGTATGTATTTGAGCACAAAGTTAAACATGCTATAGTATGATGGACTAAAATAGGATAGTGGAGGGATGGTGCAAGAGAAGAAAATACCTTAATTGCGTCATTCCTCATGGGGATACCCTCCAAAGAAAGACGTTTTCCAGCTATTAATAAAAGTAACTACTAGATTATAAACCTAAATATCAAAATGTACACACAAAGGAAAATAAACGGTCTCTGCAAGGGTAACAGAACAGAACTAACAGACTATCATGTTAGTAAATATAAGTGGAAATTGGAGGTCATCAGTCGAATCACATACTCCACTGATATGGATCCCTAACAGCAGAGGCACTGTGGTGGGAGGGACACAGCCGGACACCCCAGAAAAACCACAGAACTCTCCCTCCTTGAGAGAAAAAGCTTTAAAACTCAGCAGGCTCCTAGAGTGAGAGATGGGCCAGTAGTGCCAGTCAGGTGAGACCTTCTCTCTGGTCCTACGCTCCCTGCCTCAAAGCAGCAGCTGGCAGGTCGGGAGGAGGTGGGGGAGAGGAGTGACACCCCTTCCCTAGAGGCGTGTCGCCCACCCTGGCCCTGCTGGTGGAGAGAGAATCTTCCTCAGCCGGAAACTGAAGAGCTGTAAGCTGCTGGACTGATGGTTTTCTTGTTAAAGTACCTAAACTCTTTTTGAAAGTTAATGCAGTTAATGTGTAACTCAGAAGTGTACAACCTGATGAATTTGGTAAATGTAATAACCAGCATCCTGATCAAGAGCTAGAACATTCCAGGAACCTATGAGGCTTCCTGATATTCTCTTTCAATCACCCACTGCCTCCCCCCTCCCCCCTGCAACTGCCTCCCTGCCAAAATATGCTATAGATTAGTTTTGCCCGATTTGAGCTTTATATAAATGAAGTAGATGACCATTTTTAATTACTAAATTGAGGCTATATGAGTGACTTAGTGTACTGGGTTGAGTAGTGTCCTCAGAATGAATGTCCACTGGAACCTCAGACTGTGACTGACTTGAAAATCGTTTTTGTAGGTGTAATTAGTTCATTAAGGTCATACTGGATTATGTGTGCTCAGTCATTTCAGTCGTATCCACCTCTTTGCGACCCTATGGACTGCAGCCCGCCAGGCTCCTCTGTCGATGGGATTTCCCAGGCAAGGGTACTAGAGTGGGTTGCCATTTCCTCCTCCAGGGGATCTTCCCCACCCACGGATCAAACCCAGGTCTCTTATGTCTCCTGCATTGGCAGATGGGTTTTTTAACACTAGCACCACCTGGGATGCCCCATATTGGATTTTGGTGGGCCCTAACTCCAATGACTGTTGTCCTTATAAGAAGGCCTTGCCATGGCCAAGGCAGAGAGGGAGTGACACAGCCACAAGCCAAGGACTTCCGGCCCAGGAGAGAGGCGTGAGATGGCTTCTCCCTCAGATCCAGCAGAAGGAACCAACCCTGCCCACACTTTGATTTTGGACTTGTAGTCTCCTGAACCATGAGAGACTGCCTTGCTGTTGTTTTTAAGCCATCTAGTTTGTGGTCATTTGTTACGGCAGCCCTAGGAAACTAACAAAATGCAACTCTAGGATTAAGATAGAAAGGGCAGATCCGGTTCTCTCATGGCCCCCACCACACGTCTTAGCAGCTTTGGCGGTGGGGAGGGGAGGCAGCGGTCAGGCTACTCTGGTTTGCAAAGGCTCTCAGTGAGCCTCGGCCTTCAGGCACCTTCCCCGCGCCATCATGCCCAAGAGGAAGGTCACGAAGGAGGAGCCCAAGAAGAGATTGGCGAGGTTGTCAGCTAAACTGGCTCCTGCAAAAGTGGAAACGAAGCCAAAAAAGGCGGTGGGAAGGATAACTCTTCAGACAGAAAAGTGCAAACAAAAGGAAAAAGAGAAGCAAAGGAAAAACAGGCGGAAGTGGCCAACCAAGATACTAAAGAAGTCTTACCTGCAGAAAACGGACAGACTAAAAACGAGGAGAGCCCAGCCTCTGGTGAAGCAGAAGAAGCCAAGTCTGACTAATGCCACACACCTGGTGGTCCCTGTTTCCCTCCTTGTACAATCCAGAGGAATATTTTTATCAACTATTTTGTAGATGCAGGTTTTTTAGTAGCTCTAGAAACATTTTTAAAAAGGAGGGAATCCCATTTTTTAAGTGTACATGCTTTTTTTAAGAGGCGAAATCACTTGCTGGTTGCTTATTTTTTGGTACAACCAGAAGATAGCGGGATATTGAATACGGGAGGCTGTGATTGTCTTGGGTGTTAGCTTAACATTCCATAGATGGGGGTAGCTTTTATATCCTATAATACAAAGCATACTAAATGGCAGTTTGGAGTCAGCTGTGCATTTAATGTCTTGAACACTTTCAATTACTTCTCTTCCCATATTGTTTTGGTAGTATTATTTCCTACAGCAAACCACTCACTCCTTGATCTTGGCTCTCCTGGTCAGAATTTTGTGCACCCTATAACATTGTTGGTCGTGGTGGTCTAGTTTTCCTAGTTACTTCGTTAATGTGCTGTAAATGATTGACAGTTTGAGTATGTAGTGTATATGATTTTAAAATGTGAGTCAGTGGGACTTATGATGTAACAGCCTATCAATATTTGAAGATACTGCTACTTAATATCCTGTTGAGGAAAATTTGTTCCAAATTTTAAGCTGGAAAGTCACCAGAATAACTTTTAGGAAATACACCTACATGATTTTTTTAGATTTTTGGTACATATGTGAAGAATTGAGTACAAATTGAAATGTCTTTGTACTGATCCTTGAAACAACCAATAAAATCTCAATTATGAAAGAAAAAAAAGGGCAGAAAATTTTACAAGACTTATCTTTGTTTTGGGCTTCCCTGGTGGCTCAGTGGTAAAGAACCCATCTGCCAATACAGGAAACAAAAGAGATGGGCATTCGATTCCTGGGTTGGGAAGATTCCCTGGAGGAGGGCATGGCAATTCACTCCAGTATTCTTGCCTGGGAAATCCCATTTATAAAGGAGCCTGGCAGGCTGCAGTCTGTAGGGTTGCAAAAAGTCGGCCACAACTGAGCGACTGAACAACACAATTCACAGATACAGATACAGACACAGACATTTTCGTTTTAGGATTAGAGGAAGTACTCTTTCCATTAACAGGTTTAAAGTGGGGAAAAGATGTAAAGTCACTTTTGGTTACTCTGCACAAGAGCCTGGCATATTCAACATACCAGTTGTACATGCAAACTGTTGGCTCACTGGAATATCAGACTCTCCAATGTTCACCTCCAGAAGGACCATAGAGATAAAACCTTTTCCCACATTTCTTTCATGCATTTCATTCACTACCAGCTCTTTCTTCTGAATCCCCTATTCCCAAGCACATTCACCTCTGTGAGCAGATCTTCAGTGATTCCTGTGGGGGCCCTGACCTCAGACACACCACAGTTCAGATGCCCCGAAGTGATTGCTCTGCCTGGCAGTGCATAGAGCTAATCCAAGTTAAATGGCCATGAAAACAAAACCACGCATTCAGACTTTCTGTTCTTTTCTGTTGAAAGTCCTTTTTCAGACTACCTATGGTATAGTAGATTAAGCTAGCCTCATGGATCCCACAGTGTCTTTCTCTGAAAAAGTCTTCAGTGTGCTAGGAATCTGTGTGTTTCCCATAATCCTTCAGCCACCTGTTTACTGAAAACTGTTTGTGAAAAGTTAATGTAGAATAAATGAAAGTAGCTACTTAGAGAAATGGTCTGCCCTCATTTATTTTCTGAGGCTGATTTATGAATATAACTTCATGTTTTAGATTTATTCCTTATCACTGCCATGTATGTCTGATATTTTAATACTTTTTCATTTTTAAAAAATATGTTTTATTTATTTGGCTGCACCAGGTCTTAGTTGTGGCATGTGGGATCTAGTGCCCTGATCAGGGATAGAACCCAGGCCCTCTGCAGTGGGAGTGCTTAGTCACTGGACCACCAGGGAAGTCCCCTCTAATACTTTTTCTAATAAGTCTTTTTATTGGGAAAGTTTTCCTACACTATTAAATCAGTATGATAAAATTTAAGTTTCATTTCCTTTGATATGTAAAGATGTTTTGAGTGTATATAGGTACACATTCAAAATTTGTTATTAGTCTCCAAAATATTTTTGCTTTTATTTATTGATTTTTCTTACACATTTTTCTACTAAGTCACATGGTCATATCCTAACATTTTTATATGAAAATTATGCCTTTGATTGAAGTAGAGAAGGCTTACTTCCTGTTTTTTTTATATCATGCTGTCTTTTGAGACTCCATTATGCATGCTCAAAACCAATGTTATAATTTAATGGAGAAGCAGTTTTTCAAAATGAGGTCAGGCCCTTTCTATGATACCTAAACAAAATGTGGTTGACAACAGCAGTTCAACTAGAGAGCCAAAATGCCCAGAGCAGTAGCAAGACAAGAATCTATTCAAGCAGAACTTAGTTTGACTATTTGACTAATTGAGAATATACTCACCAGTAACAAAACTAGAGGTTGGATCATTGCTTTGGAGACCTTTGAGAGTGAGATGGAATATACATTCAGCTGGAACTCACAGTGAAATTAGAAAAGAGAGCAGAGTGACTCATCAGGAAGCCTATCAGGAAACCTAGTCCATCTTGGTTATACTCTAACATCTGAGATTATTGTTCTTCCTTTATTTTTTTAGGTTATTTCCTTTAGGAACATTTATGATGGAAATGTGGGGGAAATATTGGGGATTTCAGTCATTTAGTAATTGAGTTCAGAATTCATTAGTTCATTCAGCAGTTATCAAGCGCTCTACTTTCTTAGGTTCCAGTTTTTTGAAAGTGAATAGGACTCAGAAGCCAGTTTGGTAGGAAAAACAAGTGGGTATAATCCCATTATGATGAGGATAAACCCAGGATGCCTTGGAAACACATTGATGTGACACCTCATCCAGATGGAAGTTGGGGCCAGAGGTGTAGGTAGGGTTTCCCCTTGATAGAGTTTAGAAAGATGGGGAGGAATTAGGGGAGAAGAGGAAGAAGTCAGGAATGTGCCACACCAAATGAGTGACGTGGCCACAGCAGGAGACCTGGGCTTTGAAGGAGTTTTGAGAGGTTGGGGCAGTTGAAGTTCAGGCTTTAAGCACTGCAGGAGCCTAGAGTGCCATATCAGAGAGTCCAGGCTTTACCTCGGGCAGTATGGGGCCATTGACGGATTTTACACATACTGTATTTATGGCTCATATGACGTTTCATTCCTTTTGAAACTTAACAGTCTGATTTTTGTGCTTTGGGTTAATATGCATTCCTCACTCCTCCGAGCTCCCACAGTATAGTTTACCTGTTATATTCAGGTAGTGATAACAGAAGGAAGACAGAATTGACATTTTTGGTCTTGCTGTTCAGAAAACTGTTTAAATGTAGTAGATGTGAAATGAACAGGAAGACATCTTGAAATGTTTTATGTTCTTTATTTTTATACATCCTGTAGAAATGTGTCATTCCCTGTATATTTTCAGGCTCTTGTGAAACTTTAGGGATATGAATTCATTGTTAGGACTTGTGTGGATGTATTCTCATTAATTATTACTGAAGTGCAGAGGAAATGATATCAGCAGATGTGCAGAGCTTTTATTCGCACTGAATACACTATTCATTTAGACAAAAAGATCATTTCTCAATTCAAATCGGAATATTCTAATTTAAGGCCTAAATCAGTTGTGTCATAATCTCTATGGAAACAAAGCTTTCTACTGTGTAGTAATTGCATAAGTAACTCATTTCCCCTTGTAGATACACAAATTGTCAATGCAGATGTTTTTTCCATTTTCTCTGAAGAACTCTCTTAAAATAGAAGAGATTTTAGCCAGTGACATTTGTTTATGTTTTATAAGGTTTAAAATATCTGTCCAAATTTCCTGCTTACATACATTCTTATCAAATTGTTAAAACTTAAAAAAATTCTTGATGAACTCAGTTTGCTTTCCTGGTTGGAATTCCGACACAGAAGGCTGAATTATCCTTGTCATTTTGTAGCATATTAACATCATCCGCCTGTGCAAGACTCTCTGCAGTCGGGTTGTCTAGTTTTGTCTCACTGATCTTCAAGCATTATTTATATATTATGGGTATGCATCCTTTCTCAGTTATATGTTTTGCAAATACATTCTGTTACATAACCTTTTCAGTCCCAGACTAGGGTCTTTTGATGAAGAAAACTTCTTAATTTAAAAATCTAATTTATTGATCTTTTTCTTTATGATTATTACTTTTTAAAAAGTAATTTTTATTTATTTTATTATTTTTTTATTTGGTCTGTGCTGAATCTGTTGCTGCCTGGGCTTTTCTGTAGTTGCAGTGGGTGGGAGCTACTATCTAGTTGCGATGCGCGGGCTTCTCATTGTGGTAGCTTCTCTTGTGGGGCATAGGCTCTAGGCACGTGGTCTTCAGCACTTGAGGCACGTGGGCTTAGTAGTTGTGGCTCCTGGGCTCCAGAGCACATGTTCAATAGTGGTGTTGCTTGGGCTTAGTTGCTCCACAACTTGTAGGATCTTCCCAGATCAAGAATCTAACCTGTGTCTCCTGCATTGGCAGGCAGATTCTTTACCACTGAACCGCCAGGAAAGCTTGGTTATTGCTTTTCGTGTTTAAAAATCCTTGCATATTTCCCAGGGTTCTTCTCTTTTTTTTTGTTGCCTGGTTTGTCTTTATCTGATTCTCCACTCCCTCCCTGCCTACCACAGGTGACCGTTCTAATGTATGTACTGTATGTCATTTTGTTTTTATGTATTCTTAGAAAATATGTTTTGTTATGTACTTAAGTATTTTAATTTATATTAATAGTATTATATTCCAGATCTCATTCTGTTTTCTTTTTTCACTTAGCATATGCTTCTAAGATTTGCGACATTGAACCATCCCAGCCAGGTGGTCCAATGGCTGGGACTCTGTGCTTCCACTGCATGGGGAATGGGTTCAATCCTTGGCTAGGGAACTAAGATCCTGGTGCAGCAAAACAAAAAAGGGTCTATCATATTACTGTCCCCCAGTTAGATATATCCATATCACTTGTAACTCCTTGCCACTGTGTGTAACCCTGGACAAACATCTCTGCACATGTCCCCTAAAGATCTTTGTGAACAGACCCAAAATTCTCACCTCTGGAACACAGGGTATGCATAGGCAGTTTTGGCTTAACCTTAATAGTTGGTTCCTGAACATCACATACTCTAAGTAAAAATTTCAAGTAGGAGTGATTTCTGACTATTTCAAATGGGAAAGATTACAATTCATTATAAGTGAATTCAAAACTCTGAACTTATTTGCTAAAGCATAACTGAAACTGACTAAACTACCACACATAAATAACAATCTAGCATATTAAAGTGTAAAATGCTTAAAATAACGCCTTCAAATCACCAGTGGTTATTAACCAGTGGTTGCTTTGAAGGCACTAATAAGGACCGTTTGCCCTCTCCTTGCAACCCCATCACCTGTCAGGAAGCAGAGAGTGGGCCTAGGGACAATGGTTCTGGGTTGTCCTGTCTGCAGCATTTCAGAGATGCACATCCTCTTAGACATTTCCTACTTTCTAAAATGCTTATACAGTTATGGCTGCTGTCAATAACAAGTATATTTGGATTGTAATTTGAGACTTCTTGCATGTAATTTTATTCAAAATGTATTGGACTTCTGGTTTCCAGTTCTGTACATAAGGTGTTTGACCCAACAACTAAAGCTGTGTGTTAGTCACTTAGTCGTGTCCAACTCTTTGCAACCCCTAGCCTGCCAGGCCCCTCTGTCCGTGGAATTCTCCAGGCAAGAACAGTGGAGTGGATTGCCATTCCCTTCTTCAGGGAATCTTCCTTACAAGGGATCAAACCTGGGTCGGCTGCATTGCAGGCAGATACTTTACCGTCTGAGCCACCCAGGGGAGCTTTTAATGAGTAAAGCTGAACAGAGGTACTACATATGACAGATCAACTCTCCTAGAAAACGTAACGTAACAGTTCTAAATATATATGCTCCCAACAAGAGAGCATCAGACTGCATCAGATAAAAGCCAGTAGAACTGCAAGGAGAGATAGTGGATTAACATAGTAGGGAACTTCAGCACCAATCTTTTAGAAATGAACAAATCTAGCAGGTAAAAATCTATGTAAGGACATAGTTGAACTCAATAGTGTGTGCTCAGTCATGTCCAACTCTTTGCGACCACATGAACTACATGTAGCCTGCCAGCTGCCTCCTATCCATGGGATTTTTCCAGGCAAGAATTCTGGAGTGTGTTGCCGTTTCCTTCTCCAGGGGATCTTCCTGACACAGGGATTAAACCATGTCTCCTTCATTAACAGGCAGATTCTTTACCACTGTGCCACCTGAGAAGCCCTGAACTCAATTAGGACCATCAGTCAATTGGATAATATTGACATCTATTGACTACTTCATCCAGCAGTATCAGAATACACATTTTTCTTAAGCTCATATGGAACACTTACGAGAACCACATTCTGGACCACAACATCTTAACAGATTTAAAAGACTAGAAATCAAACAATGTCTGGCCTTAGACCATGGTGGAATTAAACTAGAAATGAGTAACATAAAGGTAGCTGGAAAATCCCCAAATAGTCGGAGATTAAATAATATACTTCTAAGTATACATGGGTCAAACAAGAAATTTCAAGAGAAATTTTAAAATATTTTGAGCTGAATGAGAATGATAATGTAATTGATCAAAATCTGTGGGCTGCAGCAAAAGCAGTGCATGGAGAAAAATTTGTGGCATTTAATGCACATGCTGGAAAAGAAGAAAGATATAAAATCAGTCATCTAAGCTTAGAGGAAAAGTAGAGCAAATTAAATCCAAAGTAAGCCAAAGAAAGACAATAAGAATTAATATATTCTTTGCAGCTGAAGATGGAGACACTCTTTACAGTCAGCAAAAACAAGACCTGGAGCTGACTGTGGCTCAAATCATCTCCTTATTGCAAAATGCAGTCTTAAATTGAAGAAAGTAGGAAAAACCACTCGATCATTCAGGTATGACCTAAATGAAATCCCTAATGATTATATAGTGGAGGTGACAAATATATTCAAGTGATTAGATATGGTAGACAGAGTGCCTGAAGAACTATAAGTAGAGGTTTGTAACATTGTATAGGAGGTGGTGACCGGAACCATCCCTGAGAAAAAGAAATGCAAGAAGGCAAAGTTGTTGTCTGAGGAGGCCCTACAAATAGGTGAGGAAAGGAGAGAGGCTAAAGGCAAAAGAGAAAGGGAGAGATACACTTAACTGAATGCAGAGTTCCAGAGAATAGCAGGGAGACGCAAGAAACCCTTAAATGAACAATGCAATGAAATAGAGGAAAACAATAGAGTGGGAAAGACTAGAAATTTCTTCAAGAAAATTGGCGATAGCTAGGGAGCATTTCACACAGAGATGGGCACAGTAAAGGACAGAAATGGCATGGACCTAACAGAAGCAGAAGATATTAAGAAGAGGTGGCAAGAATGCACAGAACTATACAAAAAAGGTCTTAATGACCCGGATAACCATGATGATGTGGTCACTCACCTAGAGCCAGACATCCTGGAGTGTGAAGTCAAGTGGACCTTAGGATGCATTACTGTGAACAGGGCTAGTGGAGGTGATGGAATTCCAGTTGAGCTATTTCAAATCCTGAAAGATGATGCTGTGAAAGTGTCACACTCAATATGCTAGCAGATGGGAGAGCTCAGTAATTGCCACAGGACTGGAAGAACCCAGTTTTCATTCCAGTCCCAAAGAAAGGCAATGCCAAAGAATGTTCAAACTACCATACAATTGCACTCATTTCACATGCTAGCAAGGTAATGCTCAAAATCCTTTAATCTAGGCTTCACAGTACATGAACCGATAACTTCCAGATGTACAAGCTGGGTTTAGAAAGGCAGAGGAACCAGAGATCAAATTGCCAACATACATTGAATCGTAGAAAAAGCAAGAGAATTCCAAAAATATATCTACTTCTGCTTCATTCACCATGCTAAAACCTTTGACTGTGTCGATCACAACAAACTGCAAAATTCTTAAAGAGATGGGAATACCAGACCACCTTACCTGCCTCCTGAGAAACTTGTATGCAGGTCAAGAAGCAACAGTTAGAACTGGACATAGAACAATGGACTGTTTCCAAATTGGGAAAGGAGTACATCAAGTCTGTACATTGTCACCCTGCTTTTTTAACTTATATGCAGAGTACATGATGCTAAATGCTGGGCTGGAGGAAGCACAAGCTGGAATCAAGATTTCTGTGAGAAATATCAACAACCTCAGATAGGTAGATAATACCACTGTAATGGCAGAAAACCAAAAGGAACTGAAGAGCCTCTTGATGAGGGTGAAAGAGGAAAGTGAAAAAGCTGGCTTAAAGCTCAGTATTCAGAAAACTAAGATCATGGCATCCAGTCCCATCATTTCATGGCAAATCAATGGGGAAATAATGGAAACAGTGACACATTTTATTTTCTTGGGCTCCAAAATCACTGTGGACAGTGACTGCAGCCACGGAATTAAAAGCCACTTGCACCTTGGAAGAAAATTTGTGACAAACTTGGACAGCATTTTATAAAGCAGAGAAATCACTTTGCCGACAAAGGTCCCTATGGTCACAGCTTTGGATTTTCCAGTAGTCATCTAGACGTGTGAGAGCTGGACCATAAGAAAGCTGAGTGCTGAAGAAGCGATGCCTTCAAACTGTGATGCTGGAGAAGACTCTTGAGAGTCCCTTGGATGGCAAGGAGATCCAACCAGTTAATCCTAAAGGAAATCAGTCCTGAATATTCATTGGAAAGACTGATGTTGAAGCTGAAGCTCCAGTACTTTAATGTGATACCTTACGTGGTCAATACAATACCTGATGAGAAGAGCTGACTCGTTGCAAAAAACCCTGATGCTGGGAAAGACTGAAGGCAAGAGGAGAAGAGGACAACAGAGGATGAGATGGTTGGATGGTATCACTGACTCAATGGACATGAATTTGAGCAAACTCTGGGAGATAGTGATGGATGGGGAAGCCTGGTATGTAGCAGTTTGTGGGGGGCAACCTAACTCTCAAAGAGTCAGACACAACTGAGCACCTGAACAAGAACTGAAATCAATGAAATTGATAACAAGACATCAGTAGAAAAAATCCTTGAAACCAAAAGCTGGTTCTTTGAAAAGATCAGTCAAATGTGTTAGCCTCTGTGGAAGGCTAATTATAAAAGAGAGAAGGTACAAATTACTAATTTCAGAAATGAAAGAGGAGACTTTACTACAGATCTCATGGGAATTGAAAGGATAGTAAAAGAATACTTTCACAGCTCTGTACCCACAACTTTGATTACCTGGATGAAATGGACCAATTCCTTTAGAAGACAGTATCTGCCAAAGCTCACATGAAAAGAAATAGATCTGAATAGACCTATCTACTGAAGAAATTGGGTCAGTCGCAAGTAACCTTCCAAAACAGAAAGCCCCGGGCCCGTATTGTTTTGTTAGTAAATTCTACCAAACATTTTTAAAATTTATATTTTATATTAGAATATAGTTAAGAATGTTGTGGGGTTTTTTCAGATGTACAGCAAAGTGATTCATTTATACATATATATAAACATGTATCTGTTCTTTTTCAAATTCTTTTCCCATTTAGGTTATGACAGAATGTTGACCAAAGTTCTCTGTGCCGTACGATAGTTCCTTATTGGTTATCTATTTTAAATATAGCAGTGTGTACATTTCAGTCCCAAACTCCCAATCTGTCCCTCCTCTTCTCCCTTCCTTCCTGGTAACCATAAGTTTTTTTCTGTATATCTGTCAGTCTGTTTTGTAAATAAGTTAATTTTTGTTTTTTTAGATTCTACGTGTAAGCAATATCATATGATATTTGTCTTTCTCTGTCTGACTTACTTAGTATGATTGTTTCCTGGTCCATCTGTGTTCCATCTATGTTGCTGCAAATGGCATTATTTTCATTCTTTTTTCAATGGCTGAGTAATATTCTGTTGTATATATGTACCACATCTTTACCCATTCATCTGTCACTGGACATTTAGGTTGCCTCTATGTCTTGGCTATTGTAGACAATGCTGCAGTGAACATTAGGGTGCATGTATCCTTTCAAATAATGTTTTCATCTGGATATATGCCCAGGAGTGGGATTGTTGGATCAGTGTGGTAGCTCTGTTTTTAGTTTTTAAAGATACCTCCATACTGTTCTGCATAGAGAGTGTACCAATTTACATTCCCACTAACATTCTAGGAGGGTTCCCTTTTCTCCATACCTTCTCCAGCATTTATTGTTTGTAGATTTTTTGATGATGGCCATTCTGACTGGTGTGAGTTTCTATCTCATTGTAGTTTTGATTTGCATTTCTCTAATAATTAGTGATTTAAGTGTATTTTCATGTGCCTCTTGCCCATCTGTCTTCTTTGGAGATGTCTATTCAGGTCTTCTGCCCATTTTTAAATTTTTCATTAATTTTTTAAAATATTAAGCCCCCTGACCTGTTTGTAAATTTTGGAGACTAATCCCATGTCGGTTGCACTGTTTGCAGAGATTTTCTCCCATTCTGTGGATTGTCTTTTCATTTTGTTCATGGTTTCCTTTGCTGTGCGAAAGTTTTTGAGTTTAATTAGGTCCCATTTGTTTTTATTTCCATTACTCTAGGAGATGGATTGAAAAAAGATATTACTGCAATTTATGTCAGAGTGTCTGATGTCAAAAATAAAGAGGTCTTAAAAACTCAATAATTAAAAGTGAACAATCTGGGATTGACATTTACACACTACTACGTATAAAATAGGCAACTAATGAGAGCCCCCCTCACAGCACAGGGAACTCTACTCAGGGCTCTGGTCACCTAAATGGGAAGGAAATCCAAGGAGGAGGGGAGATGTGTGTACGTACAACTGATTCACTTTGCTCTGCAGCAGGACCTAACACAGCATTGTGAAATAGCTACACTCCAGTTAAAAAGAAAAGAAGGTGAGTAATCAGGTTAAAAAGTGAGCCTTGACAGACACCTCACCAAAGATACACAGATAGCAGATAAGCATATGAGAAGATGCACCCTGTCGTGGGAAATGTAGATTACAGCAGTAAGATACTGTTCCACACCTGTTTAAATGGCCAAAATCTGGGACACTGACAACACCAAATGCTGACAAGGATGTGGTGCGATGAGCCGGGGTGGGGTGGGAGATGTAGACAGTGCTGGGGGTCGGGTAGAATGGCATAGCCACTTTGGAAGACAGATTGGCAGCCTCTTAAAAACTAAACATGCTCCTATCATAGATCTAGCATTTGCTCTCCTTGTATTTACCCAAAGGAGTTGAAAACTTACACTACGCAAACACCTGCACGAGGATGTTTATAGCAGCTTTATTCATAATTGTCAAAACTTAGAAGCAACCAAGATGTCCTTTAGTAGGTGAAAGGGTAAATTGTGGTACATCCAGACAGTGGAATATTAGTACTGAAAAGAAATGAGTTATCAAGCCACAAAGTAGTCACAGAAGAACCTAAAATACATATTACTAAGTCAAAGAAGCCAATCTGGAAGAGCTACATACTTGTGTGATTCCAACTGCTTTGTAGTCTAGAAAAGGCAAAGAACGGTTGAGTCTGTGCTCTAGAGCCCAGGAGCTGCAGCTACTGAAGCCGGAGTGCAAGAGAAACCACAGCAATGAGAAGCCTGTGGACCACAACTGGAGAGTAGCCCCCACTCAATAGAGAAAAGCCCGTGCAACAATGAAGACCCAGCACAACCAAAAATAAAATTATTTAAATATATATATAGTTAGTTAGTTTGGAGGCTGTAAATATGCATTTTAAAAATACAGACAATAGATAACTTCTGGTCAAGATTTTACCTTAAAACCATTAGGAAGAAGCAGCCCTGGGAGAAGACAGTCTCCCCAGGGAACCTCTCACCTGAGCTGTTTGCTGCTGTGAACACTGAAGGGGGAAGCAGGGATTTTCCTTGACTTAGGGCCAAGGCTCTAGCCACTCTCCCCTCAACCCCATGCTGAACCCCCATCCTGGATCCAAGGCCTTCATCTGCCCCACGGCTTCCTCATCTCTGTTGATAGTGTTACTGTCTTATTTAATATATACCTCGCTCTTTTCCCAGAGGTTTCTCTTCTGAAACTCATTCAGTTTTCTAAACCAAAAATGACTTCCTCCTGGATTTTTCTGAGCTGGTTATTTGAAATTTGGAATTAGACATAATTAGTAATGAAAAATATTCCAAAAGGAAGTGTTAAAGAAACCAGTGTTGTTTGTTAAACAAAATCATGTAGGCCCATTACTGAGACTCTCTGGATAGCCCTCGTAAAAGAGGACTGGGAGATGATGTCAACACTAGACCCTCAGGTTGAGGACTGCTGTGTTCAGGGCATCTGATGATTTAACACAGGAAGGAGGTGGGATGAGCAGTGTTAACTCTGTGTCTTTCAAATAGCTTTCAGTTTGGAAGCCTGCTTTCTGCCAAGGAATCTGAGATATAACATCACGGAGGCCAGACGAGAGTCTACTTCTCACCCATCCATGCCTGCTTAGTCGCTCAGTTGTGTCCGACTCTTTTCAACCCTCTAGACTGTAGCTTGTCAGGCTCCTCTGTCCATGGGATTTTTCAGGCAAGAATACAGGAGTGGGTTGCCATTCCTTTCTCCAGGGAATCTACGTGTTTAGCTTCCACAACTAGTAAGGATTTTGTCCTTGCTCTGAAAGCAGACGAGGGGCACTGCAAATGTGTATGCAACGCCTTTCACTAGTGATAATGGCTTCTGCCATGGAGCACTTACCTCTGTGCCGGCACCATGCAGAGAGCTGCCAATCTGTTACTCATTTCTCCTTCACAGCCACTGCTTTTTCCAGTCAAGACTTAGCAAAACAAAGAAACTTACCCAAAGTTACTGTTTTTTTTAGGGGAGAGAGGTCACAGTTCAAACCCTATCTTGTCTACCTTAGCAATACTGGTGAAGAGAAGCTTGGGTGATAGTGGAGAATTCATTTTGTTTTGTGGGTTGTCATTCTCAGTGTAACCCAGTTCAGATAGCATTGAGGTTTATGAAGCTAACCTGGTAAAACCTGGGCTGGTGTTTGCTTCGGGATGGCTGGAGTGGTCAGCTAGTGGGCAGGCAGCTGTAGGGCCTTCTAAAACAAGGTGTGATAAACATGTCTTATTCATGACAATATGCCTGAAATAGACTTGTCCCAGAAAGAGACAGGATGCTAACTTATTAATCTTTGGTCAGATATATTCCTCTTGTCTCTGGGTTATCCATGCCTGCTGGATTCAGGTTTTCTCTGGGAGGGAGCTGAGTCAATAACACTGAGTTCTCAGCATCTCTCTTCTCACTCCCCGGCAGCCTGTATACACTTCTTCTCATTCTGACCAGTTCATATGAGTGGTCATTCTCTTTTTAGGAGGATCTGGGGGAGAAATGGGCTTCCCCAATGGCTCAGCAGGTAAAGAATCTGCCTGCAGTGAAGGAGACATGGGAGACACAGGTTTGATCCCTGGGTCAGGAAGATTCCCTGGAGAAAGGAATGGCAACCCACTCCTATATTCTTGCCTGAAAAATCCCATGGACAGAGGAGCCTGACAAGCTACAGTCTAGAGGGTTGAAAAGAGTCGGACACAACTGAGCGACTAAGCAGGCATGGATGGGTGAGAAGTAGACTCTCGTCTGGCCTCCGTGATGTTATATCTCAGATTTCTGCTGTTGGATTTGAGGAATTCTTAAATTTCAGTGATACAGTTAAAGAGAGGTACATGGGTTGGGTTATCCTTCAGTTGGCTAGCCTCATTTTTTTCTGGGTTGGTTCTTTCTGTTTTCACCTTCAGAGGCAGTCAGTCCTCTTCGAGGATTTCAAGAAAACTTTGATTTGTCCCCTGTACCAACTGCATTAATATTTAAGAAGTGGGTCCTATTTTGTACAGTATTTCAAGGAATCATGATGTTCATGGCTCTTATTAGAGATTACCTGACTGTTCTGCAAGAAATAGCTGTTTGGAAAAATATAGTTTTAAAAATGCCTGTGTGTGTGTGTGTGTGTGTGTGTGTGTGTGTGTGTGTGTGTGTTAGTAAAAGTGCAGTTTCATAGCAAAAACTTCTTGGAAAACCTTTTCTGTAGATATTTAGAATTTACTGTGCATTACTCACTGTCAGGAATTGTGTTAAGCTCTTTAAATAGCTCATTTAATCCGGATACCATTTTTTGCCCAACACTATGGGGTTTGGGGAAAAAAGCCTGAATAGTTTCACTGTGGCCTGTGACTTGATTTTGGAGTCCAATTGAGGTAACATATAAAAGGCTTCTTGTAAATATGTGCTGTATAAATTGACTGGAGGGCAAATTAAGAGTAGGTAAGGGGAGAGAAGAGACTAGGACATTGAAAGTGGATATTGGGTTTCCCAGGTGGGAAAGAACCCGCCTGCCAATGAAGGAGACAAAAGAGATTTTGATTCCCTGGGTGGGAAAGATCCCCTGGGGGAGGAAATGGCAACTCACTCAGGTATTCTTGCCTGGAGAATCCCATGGATTGAGGAGCCTGGTGGGCTACAGTCCATGGGGTCGCAAAAAGTCGGACATGACTGAAGCAACCTAGTACGCACTCATGGAGTGTTTAGATTGCCCTGAGAGGAGGACCAGGGGAAGAAGCTAGGAGGGAGCTTTGCCTCAGGGTAGCTCTTGGTGCCATCTTGTGGGTGGATCTGGAAAAGACCAAGCAGATCCACACTGCTTCTACCAGGATGCCCTGCTTCAGAACCCCAGATTTCTACACAACACCAATACAAGACTTCAGTCAGATATGACAGCTGTGATCTGGGAATCAGTGGATTTGGTTGTATGCTGTTCATCAACAAGTCCTAATCAGTCCATCTCCAAAACATATTCCAGATTCATTTACCCATCTCCATGGCAACTACCAGGCCAAGCACGCATCTTATCTTACCTACCTGGACTACTACTCCAAGAGTTTTCTTCCTGTCTCTCTGCCTCCCCTCTCACTCTCTCACTGACTCTTCTCCACAGGTAGCTGAAGGGATCTTTTTAGAAAATAAGAATCAGATCATATCATTCCCTTGTGTAAAACTCTCTGGTGGCTTTTCCTGAAATTTAGAGTAAAGCCCCAGTTTCTTGTCCCAGCTTAGAAAGCTCTGCATCTTACAGCTCCTGCCTGGCCTTAAGCTCGTCTTCCTCTCTCCCCCTCCTTTCCTCAGAGGTCCCCCTCGTCCCACCCCCAGTCCTGTGCTCTGCCTGGCGCCCCCTCCTCCATTCCGGGCATGGCTGACTCCTTGTCCAAATCTCGCCTTCTACAGTGCCACCTTGCCACCTCAGAGAGACTTCCTTGACTCTGATTCCAAATAGCAGCCCACTTACTCTCCATCAGATCCCTCCCTGCTGTGTAGAGATGTTTTCTGGTCTCTGTTGAAGGCCCAGTGCCTGGGAAACTGTTTGATACCTTGTGGGTGCTTGACAAAGGTTTATGGAGTAGACGGATGCTGCTTTCCAGGTTCTTGTCTTGTTTCAGTTAGATAACAGGTTATGGTCAAGTGTCTTTTCCTAGTAGATTATGAAAAGACCACGAGAGTTAAGTTCCCAAGAATTGGACCCAGTTGCCACCATTGCCTGTTACCAGCGCTTTAACCATACTGCTCTAAACTTCAGTTTGGTGGTGGTGGTGGTAGCTCAGTCATGTCTGACTCTTTGCTACCCCATGGACTGTAGCCCTCCAGGCTTCTCTGTCCATGGGATTTTCCAGGCAAGAATACTGGAGTGGGTTGCCATTTCCTCCTCCAGGGAAGCTTTAGTTTGGTCATCAATAAAATGGAGTTAACGAACCTATCTTACTCATAGGGTAGGAACTAAGTTGGATTTAAATATGATCAGAAGTGAAGTATTTAGGATACAGTAGACACCTTTCTCTAATAAACCTGCACCACATTGTCATTTACATATTCCCCTGCTCGCTCAAGGACAGGGTGAGCATTTGGTCTTGGCACTCCTAGTACCTGGCTCTGTGCATAGCTGTGGTCCACAAATGTCTGAACTAATTTTGACTCTTTCCACCTAAGAACACACCTGACTCTTTCCCAGGCTCTGCCCCTTTGATGAAGTTACCGCTCTGCCAGGAGAGGCAGAGGCAAGATGGCCACTGGCTGCACAGGGAAGCCTGGAGGGGACAGTTAGGCTGAGGATGAAATCTGATTTACATCTTTACTGTAGTTCCTGGGTTTGTAAACTATCAATATAAATTGATCCCAGCATAACTTTCTGTTTCAAATAAGGGGATGTAGCAAAAAGGTAGATCACATGATTCTTCTGTGCTTCCTGGTGTTTAGGCTTTTCTGGACATTCCTCCCTTTCTTTTGTGTTCCTTTAATAAGTGAAAATACTCTGAAACCTGGAAGTGCTGTGTTACATGCCTGTGTTATGTATAAGCTTGTATGAGTATGATTTTTAGATAAATGATGGGTTAAAAAAGATTAGCTGTTGAGTAAACATTGATTCAGAAATATTTTTTCACTGCCTACCATGTGCCAGGGACTGTTTTGGGTATTGGAAATTTAGCAATGAATAAAGCAGATAAATCCTGAGATACTTTTAATAAGAAGATAACAAAATATATAGTGTGGGAAATGGGGACTAAAGCTACAGGAAAAAAAAAAAAAAGCAGGCAAGGGACAGGGAGGGGCAGGGGAGTAGAATATTTAGACAGGATGGAATTATATACCTCTTTCCTGTTCTCCCCCACTGTGATCAAGATTCATAACATGATAACTTTGCCCTGCAGTGTCATGATGTTAGGTCAGTTAGGCAAACAAAAGAAAACTGATAGATGGTTCATCAAGGTGTCTAATAATAATTTATTTTAGACTTCATGAGCCATATTAACAAAAAATTACTTTAAAATATTAAAGTACAAACATCATCCTAATCTAATATCCCAGTTTAACAATAAGCCTTAACAAACATATAAATTTTTAAAAAACCCGAAAGACAAACTCAGCCCCTTGTATAATTACTCATATAAGCCTACAAATATACTGTTGTTTTTATATTACCTAAAAGTATCAGTTGCTTTCAAAGTTGATAGCTGTGTTACTAAAATTGAAAATGACTATTCCCTTCTAAAATTAATGTGAAAATTATTAAGAGGGCCCTGGCCTGAAGTATTAGGTCAGTTTGATTCTGATTTTGATACACAAAGAAAGAATGGATCCACCAATTCTAATCATTCCGATCCCCTTATCCAGAGCTCTTGGGAAGTTGTTTACTCTCTGAGGACCAGCTGCTGACGTCTGCTCGCTGAGTAATGTCATCAGATTTCCTGGTGGTGGTTATTTTGGGGGGGCAGTGGTAAGTAGCTGTCTGGCCCTGCCGGGACACCGCTCAACAGAGGTCCTGAGAGCCGGACATACCCTGTAGACAGGATGTAAGGTTAGAATGCAGTCAAGTTAAGTAAATACAGTCAGTGTTCATGACAAAATAGAATTGCTGAGACATTAATGTCTGAAATGACACTGCTAAAATTATATTGAGGCGGAATCCAAGATCTTTAAAGACAATCTAAAGCTTCTTTTCTTTCTTAGAATTAATGCAATGGTGAGTTATTTTTATAAGTTGAGATCATAAAGTTACATTGTCCTTTGTAAAAGTTGCTTCATCCCCTTTTGGTGAAGATAATGTCCTCAGAATTATTTTCCCAGGAGGGGTGGAACTTTTGCCCTTAGCTATCCATATTTTTATCTGTCCTTCAGCTTGTGACCAACACTATATACACATATAGATGTATTTTTTTAAATCAAGCTAGTCATTACCATTTTAAAGTTTTACTGATTATTGCCTTTAACTTATTTTTCTTTCCCCGGTTTCCTTAAGCTTAAACAGTTGATTTTCTCAAATTTAGTGAATTGGAAGCTTAGTATATTTACTTAATTCTTGTTTCATGACAGAAAGATCTAAATTTTGCCTCTGAGTAAAATTTTCTAGTATCCTATAGGACTCGTTACATTATATTCTCATTTTTATTATTTTCCAAGTAATCTATAGGTAGAGTTTGCATTCCCCTCTGATCCAGCAATTACATGAGTTAATATTTTTAAAATTTCCAGAGAGGGGCTCTTTCTTATGTTTTTAATTTTGTTTTGATTGCATTATGGTTGGAAATAAAAACTGTATAAGTTTTGCTCTTAAGAATATGTTTTAAGATTTTCTTTGTGACCTGGTACATATTTTTATGCTATTCATAAGTACTTTTTCTTCCCCTTTCAGACTTTATTTTTTTTTGTCTCCTTGCTCCCTCACAGCAAATGTCATGAGCATCCTTTGTAAGAGGCTGCAGCCCATGGTTCACATAGAGGATCCAAATGCTGCAACTGCTTTATCCTGGACAGTGGCACAGCCCTCCTGTTGACTGTTTTCTCTTTTCTTTCATGAAACTCTACCTCTCAGCACTGTAGAAAATTAGCAAAATGAATTTTCCTTCTTTTTCCTGTCATTTTCTGCCTTCTCTTTCTTTTTCCTCAGTGGTTTCACTGTCTTCTTCAAGCGGTAGGCTTCTGTCATTTCTTGTTCTTTGATTTCATTCATTTCTTTGAACTTTGTTCATAAAAAACAACAAAAACCTCATTATTCTTTGGTCTCTCTTGGTGCCTCTTGCCTTCCTTCCTACTGCATTGTGAGAGTGATTGTACAGAGTGCCTCCCTCCCTTGAGACCCATTGGGGCCTCTTGGATCATCATCTCTCGGAAATTCTGGCTTCAGCATCCATCTGTGGCACCCGATGAGGCTGGCCTGTGGCTGCCTAGCTCTGGAGGAGAGATGGTGCCATGGGATGTCCGTGTTCACCCTTCCTCCACACTGCAGAGATCCGTCCTCAGCCTCGGGTCTAGAGGAGCAGCGACCCTCATCCTTATACCTTCTGAGAGATGAGGTCCCTGCAAAGCAAGGAAACTGAGCTCTTGTCCCATAATTAATAGATATCAGCTTCTCACAGTTAGAAATAGACACGGATGTCCTCCGTCACCCCGCAGGTTTTGTTACATGGATTTACTGTAGGATAGATCGCTGCTTGAGCGGAGAGATGGGACCTGGGCAGGCAGGTAGGAGGTATCCTGTGAGAAGGTTTCCAGATCTAGTTCTACTGCTGCTGTGATTTTAGTTTGAAATCGTACCATTACCCAGAGGCCTCAAGTAGTGTAGGAGTCCTGCCAACACACACAGTGTTTCTGGAGAAACTGCAAAAATGTGTCTCTTCTTCCGGGTAGCAGCCCAGGGCCGGGGTTCATGGCTTGGTGCTGAATTTCAGCCTCCATCCCCCCTCCCTTGTGCTCCTTTTGTAGGGCACAGACTTCCCAGCCCTTCCAGTGGCCCTGGGCTTGCAGCAGTTTATAGAACTAAACAGACTGGTTGGCGCAGTCCCAGCTACCGTGTGGCCTTAAACAAAGTGCTTGGAACCTCCATTTCCCAGTGTGAACTCATGGTGTATTGCAGAGATGCAGTGAGATATAATGTACGTTCCGCTCTTAGCACAGCACCCAGCGTATGCGGAGCTCTCCATTGGCGCTGTGATTCTTATTACTTGTTGGGGTTTGGTTATGACATTGTATTTTTAAAAATTATTAATTTACGTATTTATTTGGCTGTGCTGTGTCTAAGTTGCAGCACATGGGATCTTTTTTATGTTTGCAGCATGTGAATTCTTAGTTGTGGCATGTGGAATCTGGTTCTCTGACTAGGGATTGAACCTGGGCCCCCTGCATTGGCCATATGGAGTCTTAGCCACCAGACCACCAGAGAAGTCCCCAATGCTGCTGTATTTATCTTTGTGTGTTGGTTTTAAGTTCTCAAGTAGATAAGCTTTTTTTTTTTTCCCCTCTGTGTGGCTTGTGGGATCATAGTTCCCCTACCAGAGATCGAACTTGGACTCCATCAGTGAGAGTGCAGAATCCTAACCACTGGGCCTCCAGGGAATTTCCAGTAAGCATTTATTGATAACCCTCATGTATAGAGAAGGTGTTTTTGACTCTGATGTCCTGTGGTTCTGCTTGCTGGATTTCATTATTTCTGTGCCATTTTAGATGTAAGGGTTCATTGACCACTGGGGGAAAGATGGGAGTAGACATGGAAGGACCCAGTGTTCATTCAGTGTCTAATCTGTGGGGCTCTTTATGTTGTATGCCTCTTGATCTCTGTAACAAGGAATTGAAGAATCTCTGTGAGGAATTGAGGCTGAAGGTGGGCAGTTCAAATGCAGCTAGAAAAAGAGAAGCCGAGAACAGACACATTTTATTTGTCCTTCTCTGTGCTCTACCTTTCCTGGAGTTTATAAGGAGAAACCTGGGCTCCCTCCATCTAATAAGTATTTATGTAATTTTTCTCTAGAGTAGAAATTACACTTTCATCTGTGGCACTGATTAGAGAGAGCAAAATTTAAGCAAGTTTATCTTTTTTTTCCTTTTCAATTTTAAGCAGATCTTTTTCTTTCAGGTAGCAGTAGCTGATGTGCAATTTGGCCCCATGAGATTTCATCCAGATCAACTCCAGGTAATAATACCCAGCGCTATAATCCTCACCTTAATTGTCTCTAAAGATGGGGAGGGGAAGGGTCTAAAGCTATACACTGAAAATAATCTTCTTTTAGATAAAATATTGGATCCATGTTAAATCTCTGAACTTGATAGCAGTACTACAGTTATATCAGGGAATGTATTTTTTCTTATAAATATAGGTGAATTTATTCTGTATGAGTCATCTGTATTTACAGATGAAGAAATGTCTGCAACCTCCTTTAAAAGTTAAAAGGTTCAGCAAAAAAAAATGTATAATTTGTGTGTGTGTGTGTGTGTGTGTGCAGAGAGAGAGCGCAAAGATGTAAAAATGTTACCAATTCATGAAATTAGAAGGAGGGGGTCACTAGCATTCATTGTCACTCATAACTTCCTGTAGGTTTGAAATTTTCTAAAACAGAGTAAAAGTGTAGTCTGTGCAAGGGTACTGACTCAGCTCCAGCAGAGAGAAACTATCTGCAAATTTTCTAGTCCAAAATCTTAAACAAAATAACCAACTGAAATCAAGCTCCAAAGTGACCTGATGATGCTTCATGTACACAAACTGTTAGAATTTTTAATATGTGAAAAGCACTGGCAGAAATGTGCTGTTTGCTTTTGTTGTATTTGTGCACCCGAGTAAGCTTAGAGGAACTCAGTCCTCAGGAACAGGGTTTCTGTGGGCTTTGCAGTCTCTTCCCCTCAGGCCAGTCAGCCTGGGTGTGAAGGGGGATGGTGCACCAGGTTGGCACAGGGACCTGGCCGTGCAGGGGAGAGGCAGCTGCAGGCCTCACCTGCCCGGGCCGGGCACAGGGACAGCCAGCTGGCTCTT
The DNA here is from genome assembly GCA_007570785.1 of Antilocapra americana. Lineage (NCBI taxonomy): Eukaryota > Metazoa > Chordata > Mammalia > Artiodactyla > Antilocapridae > Antilocapra > Antilocapra americana. Next base: position 2,636,764 of record ML663015.1, read on the forward strand.
GCACCTGGAGCTATTCCTGTGTCACTAAATGAGCAGTTAGAAAGCGTCACGTTTTGGTCTGCTTTGAATCTCCTCTCTTACAATCAAAAGTAATTTTTTTTTTAAACTTGGAGGAATTATGAAGTCTTAAGTCAGAATATTTAATACGTTAAAGTATTAAGTATTCTAAGAGCTTGACTGAAATATTGGCATTTGCCATCTAAGGACTTACCTAGTTAACTTCCTGTTAATTAAAATTTGTGTTTTGATTGATTTGGTTTTAAGATTAAATACTTAAGTCTTTGTTGAATTTTCCAATGGGCTTGTTAGCAAAAGAAATAAGCATTTTACCCATGCTGTGACTTCCAGAACAGAACTTTCAGAACAGCTAGAATAGCACTTGTTTCAGGGAGCTGAGCGGTAACGTTGCTGAGTTACATGGAGGAAAAGGATTTACTCAAAAGATTGTAAAGCTCACATCTGTGTACTTGCCTTGAAAACACTTGGGAGTTTTCTATGGGCTTCTAAGACATGACAGTTCTAACAGCATCTTTTTTATTTATTTTTTTAAAGAAGTGTTCATGCTTTTTTGATTTAGGTACTTTTAGTGTTTACCAAAGAAGATAACCAGTGTAATGGATTCTGCAGGGCGTGTGAAAAAGCAGGGTTTATGTGTACAGTTACCAAGGAAGCTCAGACTGCCCTTGCCTGTTTCCTGGACAAACACCATGACATCATCATCATAGACCACAGAAATTCCCGACATCTGGATGCTGAGGCACTGTGCAGGTGAGCCTGAGAAGTGGGACTCAAGAGGCCTGTGACATTTGTGACAATAAATGCAGTCCTGAAATATATTCAGTTGAATTCAGTGTCTTTTAAGTTGCCTTCCATGCATGTAAAATGAACAAGACGTTAGACTATATTATTGGGCTTCCGTGGTGGCTGATGTGGTAAAGAATCCATCTGCAATGCGGGAGACCTGTGTTTGATTCCTGGGTTGAGAAGAGCCCCTGGAGAAGGAAATGGCAACCTGCTCCAGTATTCCTGCCTGGGAAACCCCATGGGCAGAGCAGCTTGGTGGGCTACAGTACATGGGGTCACAAAGAATCAGACGTGACTAAAGCAACTAACACTTTCACTTAGAATATTATTACTTCTAGTAATATTCTAGTGATCTTGATCTCGTTTGTTTCGTTTCGCTTTGCTTAAAGCAGTAAGAAAAGATGAATGTGTAACTGTTAAGGGTTAAGATGAAATCCCATATGTCATTAACCACAACTGTCACCTGCATAGGACTGCAACAAAAGTTATTGTCATTTTCTGTTGTTTTTAAAGTTACAACACATTTGAAAATTGTCTTCTAATCTTAGCAAATGTGCCTTGTTTTTAATACTTGCAGAAAATCAGTATCATGAGAGAATTTGTGTAGCAGACGTAAATCTAAGAAAGGTGCTTTCTCAAGAAAAGTCATTTGTTGCTGACGGAAGCAAAGCAAAAGTGAAATATCAGTTTTATTTAAAAGGAAGCTTTACTTGGGGAAAGATAAATCATAATTTGAACATAATAGAAAATTTTGTAATGTGTTAATTTTCCAGTTCCAGTTTAGTCACTCAGTCATATCTGACTCTTTGCGTCCCCATGAACTGCAGCACACGAGGCCTCCCTGTCCATCACCAACTCCTGGAGCCTACCCAAAATCATGTCCATTGAGCCGGTGATGCCATCCAACCATCTCATCCTCTGTCGTCCCCTTCTCCTCTTGCCCTCAATCTTTCCCAGCATCAGGTGTTTTCAAATGAGTTAGCTCTTCGCATCAGGTGGCCAGAGCATTGGAGTTTCAGCTTCAACATCAGTCCTTCCAATGAACACCCAGGACTGATCTCCTTTAGGATGGACTGGCTGGATCTCCTTGCAGTCCAGGGACTCTCCTGAGTCTTCTCCAACACCACAGTTCAAAAGCATCAGTTCTTTGGCACTCAGCTTTCTTTATATTCCAACTCTCACACCTATACATGACCACTGGAAAAACCATAGCCTTGACTAGACAGACCTTTGTTGGCAATGTAATGTCTCTGCTTTTTAATATGCTATCTAGGTTGGTCATAACTTTCCTTCCAAGGAGTTAGCTTCTTTTAATTTCATGGCTGCAGTCACCATCTGCAGTGATTTTGGAGCCCCCCAAAATCTAAAGTCATCCACTGTTTCCCCATCTGTTTGCCATGAAGTGATGGAACCGGGTGTTAATTTTAGGGATGTTTAAATCTTGGCTTTTAGGAGCTAGAAAAGATTGAAAGCTAAATATGAATGTAATGGTTTAAAAACTGAGCTGACCAGAAATTGACATCCCATCAGAAGGCTGTTTACAGGTACATGGTGACTTCTATATACTTGAGAATTGAGCTGACAGGCCGTCATACAAGGTGGCTTTCACCTTGGTGTGATCCATGTCTGTTAAATCTTGCTCCCAGCCTTGGTCTCAGGCCTGCTGTGCTGCCTGTGTCTTTTTCCTGTTACTGTCGGGTATTGATGACAGTTAGCCATTGTCCCTGGAGCCAGATCTGTTGGATGTGCCATCTGGCAGTGCACCCTGAGGGCTGCGGAGGTGTGGAGGGAGTCCTGACCCAGCGGCTAGCCTCTGGCCTCCGGGTCACTTGACATCTTCTCTGAGGATGTGTTTTCTCAGCTGTAAATCTGGAACATATGGTTCCAAGATCCTTTCTCTCTCTAACATTTGATGGATGGCATTCACAGGAAGGGAAGAAAATGTCTCTGTTATGTGGTATTTATAGTCTTGATGGACTGCTGTGAGGCAGGAGAGGTATCTGAAGAGGGCCAGAGAGCCCAGATAGAAGACGTAAGAGGGGCGAGGCACTGAAGAAAACCTGGCTTCCCTCATAGTCTTATCCAAGTCCAGACCTGGCCACACAGGGACCTTCACACTCATAAACATGGCCTTGCTAGACCATCCAGTATTCTAAAGGAAAGATTAAATTGTGGTAGTTATGTTCTCCTTTTTTTTTTTTTAGACTTTTTATTTTATATGGGAGTGTAGCTGATTAACAGTATTGTGATAGTTTCAGGTGCATAGCAGAGCAACTCAGCCTACTTGTACATGTATTCATTCTCCCTGAAACTCCCCTCCATCCAGGCTGCCACATAACATTGAGTAGAGTTCCTTGTGGTGTACAGTAGGACCCTGTTGGTTATCCACTTTATTTATTTATTTTGGTTATCCACTTTAAATATATGCTCTACTTTTTTTTTTTTTTTTTACTGTGGAATGCAAAAGTAGGAAGTCAAGAAACACCTGGAGTAACTGGCAGATTTGGCCTTAGGGTACAGAATGAAGCAGGGCAAAGGCTAACAGAGTTTTGCCAAGAGAATGAACTGGTCAAAGCAAACACCCTCTTCTAACAGCACAGAGAAGACTCTACACATGGACATTGCCAGATGGTCAATACTGAAATCAAATTGATTATATTCTTTGCAGCCAAAGATGGAGAAGCTCTATACAGGCAGCAAAAACAAGACCAGGAACTGACTGTGGCTCAGATCGTGAACTCCTTATTGCCAAATTCAGACTGAAATTGAAGAAAGTAGGGAAAACCACTAGACCATTCAGGTATAACCAAAATCAAATCCCCTATGATTATACAGTGAAAGTGACAAATAGATGCAAGGAACTAGATCTGATAGAGTGCCTGAAGAACTATGGATGGAGGTTCATGACATTGTACAAGAGACAGGGATCAAGACCATCCCCAAGAAAAAGAATTGCAAAAAAGTGAAATGGCTGTCTGAGGAGGCCTTAAAAATAAATAGCTGTGAAAAGAAGAGAAGCGAAAAGGAAAGATAAAACCGTCTGAATGCAGAGTTCCAAAGAAGAGCAAGGAGAGATAAGAAAGCCTTCCTCAGTGATCAGTGCAAAGTAATAGAGGAAAACAATAGAATGGAAAAGACTAGAGATCTCTTCAAGAAAATTAGAGATGCCAAGGGACCATTTCATACAAAGATGGGCTTGATAAAGGACAGAAATGGTATGGACCTAACAGAAGCAGAAGATATTAAGAAGAGGTGGCAAGAATACACAGAACAACTATATAAAAAAGATCTTCACGACCAGATAATAGCAATAGTATGATCGTTCACCTAGAGCCAGACATCCTGGAATGTGAAGTCAAGGGGAAGCATCACTACAAATAAAGCTAGTGGAGGTGATGGAATTCCAGTTGAGCTATTTCAAATCCTGAAAGATGATGCTGTGAAAGTGCTACACTCAATATGCCAGCAAATTTGGAAAACTCAGCAGTGGCCACAGGAATGGAAAAGGTCAGTTTTCATTCCAGTCCCAAAGAAAGGCAATGCCAAAGAATGCTCAGACTACCACACAATGCACTCATCTCACACGCTAGTAATGCTCAGAATTCTCCAAGCCAGGCTTCAGCAATACGTGAACCATGAACTTCCCGATGTTCAAGCTGGATTTAGAAAAGGCAGAGGAATCAGAGATCAAATTGCCAACATCTGTTGGATCATCAAAAAAGCAAGAGAGTTCCAAAAAAACATCTATTTCTGCTTTATTGACTATGCCAAAGCCTTTGACTGTGGACTACAACAAACTGCAAAATTCTTTAAGAGATGGGAATACCAGACCACTTGACCTGCCTCCTGAGAAATCTGTATGAAGGTCAGGAAACAACAGTTAGAACTAGACATGGAACAACAGACTGGTACCAAATCGGGAAAGGAGTACATCAAGGCTGTATATTGTCACCCTGCTTATTTAACTAATATGCACAGTATATCATGAGAAATGCTGGGCTGGATGAAGCACAAGCTGGAATCAAGATTGCCAGGAGAAATATCAGTAACCTCAGATATGCAGATGATAACACCCTTATGGCCAAAAGTGATGAAATAAAGAGCCTCTTAATGAGAGTGAAAAAGTTGGATTAAAACTCAACATTCAGAAAACTAAGATCATGGTCTCTGGTCCCATCACTTCATGGCAAATAGATGGGGAAACAGTGCAGACAGTGACACACCTTATTTTTGGAGGCTCCAAAATCACTGCAGATGGTGATTACAGCCATGAAATTAAAAGACGCTTGCTTCTTGAAGGAAACATTATGACCAATCTAGACAGCACATTACATAGAAACATTACTTTGCCAACAAAGGTTCATCTAGTCAAGGCTATGGTTTTTCCAGTAGTCATGTATGGATGTTAAAGCTGGGCTGTAGAGAAAGCTGAGCACCGAAGAATGAATGCTTTTGAACTGGTGTTGGAGAAGACTCTTGCAAGTCCCTTGGACTGCAAGGAGATCCAACCAGTCCATCCTAAAGGGAATCAGTCCTGTGTGTTCACTGGAAGGACTGATGTGAAGCCCCAATACATTGACCACCTGATGCGAAGCACCAACTGATTTGAAAAGACCCTGATGCTGGGAAAGATTGAAGGTGGGAGGAGAAGGGGACGATGGAGGATGAGATGCTTGGATGGCATCACCAACTCAAAGGACATGAGTTTCAGTAAGCTCCAGGCGTTGGTGATGGACAGGCAGGCCTGGCACACTGCAGTCCAGGGAGTCGCAAAGAGTCAGACATGACTAAGTGACTGAACTGAACTGAAAAATACATATAAGGCTTCCCTGGTAAAGAATCTGTCTGCCAGTGGAGGAGACACAGGTTCCAAATCCATGGGAGTCAGTAAGATCACCTGGAGGAGATGACAACCCACTCCAGTTTCTTGCCTGGGAAATCCCATGGACAGAGGAGCCTGGTGGGCTACAGTCCCTGGGGCCACAAAAGAGTGGGACACAACTTAGTGAGTAAACAACAACAAATACAGCATGCAGTTATGCTCTACTTTTTGAGGTGGGAAAATGTCCTATTTTTACACATGTTTGAGAATGGAATCTTCCTGACCCAAGGATTGAACTGGGGTTTCTCACTTTGTAGACAGATTCTTTGCCATCTGAGCCACCAGGGAAGCCCTCTAAACAAATAGGGTAACTTATTGAGCAGATTTTTATTGTTATATAAATGTATAGTTTTACTGTTTGAAAATAGGGAATGTGACTTGGGTTGCTTCCTGTGTAGCTTTAGAGAAGCACAGACTCTCATGTGTGCATGTCCTCTCCAAGTCCCCACCACCCTCTGTCCAGCCTCTCCTGGGAGTGAGGGGTCCCCAGGGGCAGTCCTGAGTTTCAGAAGTACTCCTCCATGTTGAGCCCAGCTTTGTCCATATTTGGCCCAAGGGTCACTAGAACAGTTCTAATCCCTTTCCCCCACTTTCCAACATTTGACGGCAGGAACAGTCTTTCTGGGGTGGACACATCCTCACTGCTGTCACAAAATGTGGTCTCATATTCCAGTCCCGAAAAGAGGGTCTCCTCTCAGTACCTTCCTCCAGTCAGGAGCTCTTGTCAGCCTGGCTCCAGAACTGAAAAGCCCACAGGTTTGGGAGGACAAGTGTGGAGCAAGCAGAGCAGTGTTCCCCCCCCTTGCTGGCTGGAGAGCTGACCTCTACACATGCACCCCAGTCCCGTTCACTTCCTGATGGCTGTGTCACAGCCCAGTCGAGAATCTGGAGTCTCTCTCACTAGCTGTTTTCTACCACGTCATATTTGTCTTGTTGGCTCAGTATTTGCAGGGGGGAGGGACCCTTGTGCCATTTGTAAGGAGCTTTCTAGAGGAAAGAGTGGGCCTTGATTTATCTTGCTGGTCAGTTTCATGTCCATTCTGGCCCTTACCTGGTTTATGTCCCTTGAGATCATCCCTTTAAGGGGGCCTGCCCACTTTGGACTGTCCTTTCTGGGGCTCTCTCCAAGATCTCCTTCCTGAACCTGCTCTCCACTTATACATCTCATGAGACCTTAGCCCTGGCAGAGCTGTCTGTCCCTTCATCTTCCTTTTAGGACACTTGATCAGTTTTTTGTCAGTTGCTGACTTCTCTCAGCAGTCATGGCTGCCACCTGTAGAGTGAAGTAGGAGATGGACAGGGCCTAGGCCAGCCAGCCAGCTGAGGCCAGGGCCCCCTCCCAACTTCCCATGGCGACAAAAGCTGACCACGGCCATTAGGAAACCAAGATAATATGACAGATGTGTCAGAAGTCGGGAGACAGAGAAGGACTGGTTCCCTGCCAAGTCTCTTGTGCTGTGGGGACTAGTATAGGAGCCTGTTCCGGGAATGTCCTCTGCAGCTGAAATCCCAGGCCCTAGAGGAAGGAAGAGGGAAGAAGCTAGCTTCACTCCAGCTGCGTACCTCTGAGCCTGCTGCTGGAGCCACAGCGGCCAGCGCCGAGCACCACCACTTCTGTGACTCACTTTCTACATCCACTGGAAACACAGGACAGGGAGCAGAGGGAGGCCGACAAAGATAGTTTCTCCTGCTGTGTTTAAGAAGGGTGGAGGCATGAGGAGCCTGGCATCAGTCCTTCAGCTACCGCAGTATCAAAGCAGTGAACGGCATCAATTCTCAGTTTAGAGAAGAAGACAGAGAGCAGGCCAGGAGGCCGCTCTGTGTAACAGACCTGTGCACACTTGCTGGCAGCATGCTCTGAGCGTGAACTTGCTCCTGTTGACTGCTCTGCAGGTCCAGACCTAAGAGGAGGATAGCTGCTCACACCCAGGGAGACTCCTCTGACCCTCCCTGCTACCGACATGCTGCCTGCTTGATGATGCTCCAGTTCAAGAACAAAGATGGGGCCCTGTAAGAAGCTGCCAAATAATGGAGGGGGAAAGAACAGCCTTAAAGACTTAAGAAAATTATTTTCTATAAGCAACTGAAGGGACTTCCCTGGTGGGAAGTCCTAGTGCAGGGGGCCTGGGTTCCATCCCTGGTCAGGGTAGTAGATCCCACATGCTGCAACTAAGAGTTTTCAGGTGACAACTAAAGATCCAGCATGCCACAACTGAGACCTAGCACAGCCAAATAAATAAATATGTATTTTTAAAAGCTGCTACAAAAAACCCCTGAAGAACTTTTGGAAGACATGTCCTTAGTGTCCTCAGAAGAAATGAAGGAATACTCCTCTGTGCAACAGGAGCAGGATACCATAATGAAAGGGGAGATTTTTATAAAAGGAGATGGGGGAAATAAAGCACCACACAGAAATCTCACATACATGAACAGAATGCTCTGTGTTGAGTGTAGGAGAGAGACTGCACTTAGAGTGCTGGATGCTTTCATAACCATTTCTGGACTTACCATGGTCTGAAGATCATCCTTTATTTACTACTGTAAATTCCATTCTTATCCATGTGAACCTCATTCCCCATGGCAGAGGGAACAGTGTCAAAGTACACATGATGGAGTTGTGCTTCTGTGAAATTTAACTCTTGGAAGGGCTTTGCTGTATTCTTACAGTAAGCCTCCAGCTTGTGGCCTTTCTCTAGTTTCATGTCAAGACCATCATCAGAATTATTTGTAGTTTCCTGGTGCATCTTAACACTGGTGGTTGCCCGCCCCACTCCCACCCCTCCATACCCATTTCTACTCTTTTCTTTTCTTCTTTTGGCCATCCCATGGGACATGTGAAATCTTAGTTCCCAGACCAGGGATCGAACCCACATCCCCTTCAGTGAAAGCGCAGAGTCTTAATCACTGGACCATCAGTGAAGTCCCTACTCTTTTCTTAATAGTAGAATTTCTAGTGTTTCAGTGGGAAGACAACCACCTAGAACATACACTGCACCTCCTAGCTTTTCTCGCCGCTGGTCAATGGGCATGTCACATGTATTTTCTGGAAAGTGTCCAGGAAGGGAGAAGGCACGCCCTTCTTCCTGTTCTCTGGATTATGGCTAGAACTCTGCGTCTGTCTTGGATTAAGGGAAGAAACCAAGACAGAAGCCAGGTTCCTGATGTTGCAAAGTGTCATAGCAGCTTGGATTCCCTGCCTCTGCACGTCTTTCATGTGGGAACTGAGTCTTGTTGAAGCCCCTTTCTCTAGAGCTTTCTGTTGTACACAGCTGAGTCAGACACAAGTGTCACACCAGGGAGCCTGGTTCTGGGGGCTTCCCCATGTGCTTGCGCAGCCTTCAGAACATCATGCTGTGGACTCATGCCCCATCTTTTCTTCTGACTTCTTGAAGTATTCCTTCCTTACATCTAGGGGTACATCTTGATGGCACCATGTCATTTCTTTCTTGGTTTTCATGAATTCTAAGGTAAAGAGTCTTAGTTTTCAATCCAGGTTCCTGACATCTCTATTTCCTGGCCAGTTCTTCTTTCTTGTGGACCAGAAAAAGCCTAAAATACACTCCTACCTTGTTTTTTTTTTAATTATGTTTTAATTGAAAGATAATTGGTTTACAGAATTTTGTTGTTTTCTGTCAAACATCAGCATGAGTCAGCCATAGGTATACATATGTCTTCTCCCTCTTGAGCCTCCCTCCCATCTCCCTCCCCATCCCACTGCTCTAAGTTGATACAGAGTCACTGTTTGAGTTCTCTGAGACATACAGCAAATTCCCATTGGCTATCTATTTTACATATGGTAACATAGGTTTTCCTGTTACTCTCTCCATACATCTCATCCTCTCCTCCCCTCTCCCTGTGTCCATAAGTATGTTCTCTGTTTTTCCACTGCTGCCTTGAAAATAAATTCATTAGTACCATCTTTCTAGATTGCATATATATGCATTAGTATATAATATTTCTCTTTTCTCTTTCTGACGTACTTCACTCTGTATATTAGGCTCTAGGTTCGTCCATCTCATTAGAATTGACTCAAATGTGTTCCTTTTTATGGCTGAGTAATATTCCATTGTATATATGTTCTATGACTTCTTTATCCATTGATCTGTTGATGGATATCTAGGTTGCTTCCATGTTCTAGCTATTGTAAATAGTGCTGCAGTGAACATTAGGGTACGTGTGTCTTTTTCAATTTTGGTTTCCTCAGGGTATGTGCCTAGAAGTGGGATTGCTGGGTCATATGGTGGTTTTATTCCCAGTTTTCTAAGTAATCTCCATACCATCTTCCATAGTGGCTGTATCAATTTATATTCCCACCAACCATGCAAGAGGGTTCCCTTTTCTCCACACCCTCTCCAGCACTTATTGTTTGTAGACTTTTTGATGATGACCATTCTGACCAGTTTGAGGTGATACCTCTTTGTAGTTTTGATGTGCATCTCTCTGATAATGAGTCATGTTGAGCATCTTTTCATGTGTTTGTTAGCCATCTGTATGTCTTCTTTGGAGAAATGTCTGTTTAGGTCTTTATCCCACTTTTTGATTGGTTTTTTTTTCTGGTATTGAGTTGTATGAGCTGCTTGTATATTTTGGAAATTAATCCTTTGTCAGTCATTTCATTTGCTATTATTTTCTCCCATTCTGAGGGTTGTCTTTTCATCTTGTTCATCATTTCCTTTTCTGTGCGAAAGCTTTTAAGTTTAACTAGGTCCCACTTGTTTTTGTTTTTATTTCCATTACTCTAGGAGCTTGGGTAAAGAATCTGCCTGCAATACAGGAGACCCCAGTTCAGTTCCTGGGTTGGGAAGATCCCCTGGCGAAGGGATAGGCTATACACACTCCAGGATTCTTGGGTTTTCCTTGTGGCTCAGCTGGTAAAGAATCTGCCTGCAATGAAGGAGACCTGGGTTTGATCCCTGGTTTGGGAAGATACCCTGGAGGAGGGAAAGGCTCCCCACTCCAGTATTCTGGCCTGGAGAATTCCATGGACTGTATAGTCCATGGAGCGCAAAGAGTCGGACGTGACTGAGCAACTTTCACTCTTTCAGGAGGTGGATCATAGAGGATCTTGCTTTGTATGTCATCGAGTGTTCTGCATATGTTTTCCTCTATGAGTTTTATAGTTTCTTAAATTTAGGTCTTTAATCTATTTTGAGTTTATCTTTGTGTATGGTGTTAGAAAGTGTTCTAATTTCATTCTTTGACATGTAGCTATCCAGTTTTCCCAGCACCACTTATTAAAGACGCTGTCTTTGCTCCATTGTATATTCTGCCTCCTTTGTCAAAAATAAGTTACCTATAGATGTGTGGGTGTATTTCTGGGTTTTCTGTCTTGTTCCATTGGTCTGTATTTCTGTTTTGTGCCAGTACCATACTGTCTTGATGACTGTAGCTTTATAGTATAATCTGAAGTCAGGAAGGTTGATTCCTCCAGCTCCATTCTTCTTTCTCAAGACTGCTTTGGCTATTCAGGGTCTTTTGTGTTTTCATGTGAATTGTGAAATTTTTTGTTTTAGTTTGTGAAAAATGAAATTCATTATTTGATAAGGATTGCATTGAATCTGTAGATTGCATTTGGTAGTATAGTCATTTTCACAATATTGATTCTTCCTACCCAGGAACATGGAGTATCTCTCCATCTGTTTATGTCATCTTTGATTTATTTCACTAGTGTCTTATAATTTTCTGTATACAGTTCTTTTGTTTCCTTAGGTAGGTTTATTCCTAGATATTTTATTCTTTTTGTTGCATTGGTGAATGGGACTGATACCTTAATTTCTCTTTCTGATATTTGATTGTTAGTATATAGAAATGCAAGTGATTTCTGTGTATTGATTTTGTATTCTGCAACTTTGCTAAATTCACTGATTAGCTCTAGTAGTTTTCTGATAGTATCTTCAGGGTTTTCTATGTATAATATTACATCATCTGCAAACAGTGAGAGCTTTACTTCTTCTTTTCCAATCTGGATTCTTTTTATTTCTTTATCTTCTCTGATTGCTGTAGCTAGGACTTCCAAAACTCTGTTGAATAATAGTGGTGAGAGTGGACATCACCCTGCCTTCCCATACAGTGTTAGACCTCCTTTGGAGGGGTGGGCTTGTCTCTGGGAAACATGGTCTTTCCTTCCTACTTAGTCCTCAGCCCCATGTCCCTTATCCTTGTGTCCCGAACTGCTTACTGAGATCGTCTATGTGGTTGCTTACCTGCTCTGTTACCACTCAGATCTCTGTTTCTCCTGTAAAAAGACATGAGCTGATTTGAGGTGGCTGGTGGCATACTTCAAAGTTGCCATTTCTCCCTCTAAATCTTTATGATATATGATAGAAATATAAACAGATGAACAACTAGAAATGCCCTAAGAAGCCGTGGAACTAACTACTATTTGCGAGTCCACCTCTTTCATTCCCTGTTTAAGGTTAGTGCTAGGGTGAGTATCAGCCAGCAGGTTTGAAAAGTGGCTAGAGGCCGTCTCTGTGAGTGTCTTCCATGCCAGTTATGCCTCTGAGCTCACACAGCCCTTCCCATGGCTCCTGCTCCAGGAAGGTAAGCTTGGCTTTGTTCCAGGCAGGCAGCCACGCTGGGACTGGGGCCTGATCAGCAGGCCCTACAGTGAGCTCCCTGATAGAGCCGTGCAAGGAGCGCCCTTGAAGTTGGTTCCCTCTGGAGATGCTAGGCAGAAATGGAAGCTATAGGACTAAAGTGGACACTGGGAAAAGCAGAAGTTTTGACAGAGTGTGTGTGTGTGTGTTATGAGCCGTGTGGCCCATGAGAGAAGACTGGCTGTTCCCCAGAGATGGGGAAGCATCTCCATCCCTGAGCAGCTTCCCAACCCCAGAGTTACTCTGCACATACTCTTGGACTCTAAGCCTTTCTCCACCTGAGCTCCAGAAGAAAACTTAGCCTCAGCACCCAGAGGCAGGGGCAGGCACAGAGGAGCACAGGCAGGCCCATTCATTTATGTATCATGTGTGCCTGCTCTCATGCATCAAGGGCAGGATTGAGTACTTGTGACAGAATCCATATGACATGAGAAGCCTAAAATACTTACTGTCTGGCCCTCTGCAGAAAAAATTTGCCCAACCTGAGGCATCCTTTGCATGTGATGACTTGACTTTTCCCTTACACATCTGGAATGGTTGGTTATGTTATGTGCCTTCCTCAGGACAGTGGAGAAATAGTCACGCCAATCATTTTCTGTATTCTGTGATTCAGAAGTGATGCAAGTGATTCTTGAACCAGCAGAACTGAAGTAAGGCAGTGAGTCTTGGCTCTTCTCTGTCCCATCGTGGAGACATCCTCCAGGGGCCAGCTTGCTCTGTCTTTACGGGGAGTCTGAATCCAGCCCTCTTCACCATCTTGTGTGCACTCTTCCTTCCAGGCTAGGGGCCGAGTTCCTCTCCCTTCCTGTGGCCTGGCTCTTCTTCTCCAGAGAGTCCTGCTCTTTTCTGCAGTGTAGGGTGGGTCAAAGCCATTACACATCTCAGTGGGCAGTTTTATACTGCTTCTGCTCTTCTCTGTCATGTTTATCTCTGCCTTCTCTCATCTCTTGGCTGAATTTTCATTCCCCATGGCTTCCTTGGGAGGTGCTTCTCTGGAAGGGTTAAATTCAGTCCCTTTGGCAGCCTTGTTCTTGTTTAGCTGTTAAGTCATGTGCAACTTTTTGTGACCCCATGGACGCCATGAACAACCGGGCTTCCCGCACTATCTCCCAGAGTTTACTCAAACTCATGTCCATTGCGTCAGTGATGCCTTGGAACCACCTCATCCTCTGTCATCCTCTTCTGCCCTCAATCTTTCCCAGCATCAAGGTCCTTACCAGTGAGTTGGCTCTTTGCATCAGGTGGCCAAAGCATTGGAACTTCAGCTTCATCGTCAGTCCTTCCAGTGAATATTCAGAGTTGATTTCCTTCAGCAGTGACTTGTTTGATCTCCTTGCTGTCCCAAGGTGGCCTCATACTCCTTGGGTAACTTCAGTAGAGCAGTGTCGTCTTCTTTTCTCCGTCAGTCTTCTGTTCTTAATTTTTCCTGTGGGGTTTGATTCTCCTCTTTCTGATGGAGAAGACTATTTTGCATTTCTGAGTTTTAACTATTTATTGTTACTGTTTTGCCTGCATCCTGCTCGGGAGCCCTTCTCTGCACTGCTCAGAATGCAGCGGAGAGCTGACCCTCCGCAGCTTCACCCCCACTGTGACGGTCGCCATCCGCTGGCTGTGATACAGGTAGACCTGTGTCTTCCTCTGATAGGAAGAGATGAGTGACCCTTCTCATGTAAGGGAGATTCCCCAGTTAGGGAAAATTCTCCACCTGAAACAGCTCAGACCAGAACAAGAACAAATAGAAAGCATGTCATCAGAGCTGGCTGCTGTCTTCAAGCTCCATAATTGTGAGGGTCACCACGGGCCACTGGTTAGCAGTTTGTCCCCTGAAGAAAGAAAGGTCAGGTTAGCCAAGAAGGTGACTCCAAAGTGTGGAGGGAGCTTTTGCTCTCCCCCAACTTTTTAGGTTTAGGTGTATTTAGTTTTTAAAGAATTGCTTTAAACTTGTTTTAAAACCTTTTTTTTTTAAAAGGTCTATCAGATCATCAAAACTCTCAGAAAACACAGTTATTATTGGTGTAGTACGCAGGTAAGATATTTTTCTTTTTTCAGTGTTGACATTCAGATGTCAGTGTACTGTGTGTTCTTAATAGAGGCCTGAATAACAGCTTGTGGCCTGTGACAGGCATCACCCTTTCTAATTTGGCCTTTTCCTCTTTCTTGGGCAGTTAAATTCATGGCTAGAGTTTGTATTTTAACACTAGGTTTTGTGATTTTGGACTGTCTTTCACTTTAGAAGAGGGCCAACCAAGGGAGAATGCCATTCCTGAAGTATGAATGTTTTCTGTATATATTTCTTAGGGACTTCTAACTCCAAATTACTATGAGAATTTACATTATACATAATTGGAGGAAACCTTATATTTCATTTTAAAATGGGAGGTAAGAAAAGCATAGAAATAATTTAGTTTAAATCAAAATTTTTACATATCACATAGCTATGTGCTCATTCCTATGTTCTGGCTCTTAGTGTAATCTCTGTATTTCAAGCATTAATATCTATTGCTAAAAAGCCAATGTGAAACTAAAACAGAAAATTGTTTTAACTTTGTACATTTGATTTGTATCTTAATCTAATCCATCTAAAAAAGTATTCATTATATGCCAATGATAATATTATATAAATTAATAAATAGAGATGTAAGATGTAACTGATTAGGAAAAAACTGTCTCTAACCATTTATTTGTTCTTTTAAAGGGTGGATAGAGAAGAGTCATGTGTAATGTCCCTCATTGCTGCTGGCTTCACAAGGGTATGTACTCATGTCTTTGTTATGAAAGTATAATTCAGCATGACAAATTATTTTATCTCAGCTTTAGAGCCTGGCAATAGTTTTGAATTAATTTGAAAAAGAAAAATCATCCTTGTGCTGTGTTATAGTTTGATTTAATTTTATAATCTGATAATCCACAATACTTTGCTTTCTCAGGTGCCCAAAACTATGCCCGCTAAATGCATCTAAACATAAAAAAAATCTCCTTTAATGGCTTATTCATTAGTTAAAAGTTGTACCATAGGATATGTTGTCATAATGCTCACAGGCATACATGCAACTTTACAGCCAATTCAAGGATTCTGGAAGTAAGACCTCCCCAACATGGCTCCATTTCTTTCTACCCCTGGCTCTGATCGCTTGGTTTCTCTTAAGCCAAAAAGCTTATGAAGGCTTTGGTCAGCTAGTTGCTAGTGAGTCTTGGGAATCATGGTGGAGAGAGCTCACGTACGGCTGATGATTGGGCAGCCTTGTAGCCCAAATATCAATGAGGTCATGGAGAAGCCTCACCCCTTGATTCTGGCTGGTGGCACTCCCAAGTATCTGGAAGAAGCAAATACACATCCTCCCAGAGGGAGATTGCTTCTTCTTCAGCCTCAGAGAGTCTCTGCAAATAATCATTCAAGGGCAGCAGGCAGCCCTCAGTCAGCATTAACCCGTCCACAAGGAAACATGGCATTCCAAGTGGGAACTAGCAGGGGAGAGAGGCAGCGGGAGCAGGCCCTCACAGTCCTCAGAAATTATAATTAATTGTCAGATAAAATCATGAAATGATTATGCTTATTATATGTAAAGAGACAAAGACAGGACAAGCTTGGAAATACCTTCATGGAATAGGAAGCTATAAAAAGTGACGTAGCAAATTTTAAACAGAAAATAATTGAATTTTGAAAAATGCACACATCTATAACTGAAAATTTTAAAACTTAGTAGGTCAGAAGAAATTATCTAGCACGTGGAGCAAAGATCCAAAAACAGAAAATAAGTTAGAGAAGTTTAGAAAAGTGGAGGATAGAGTGAATGGTTTAGCATCTGTATAACTAGAGATCTGGAAGAATAGGGGAGAGAGAATGGAACATTACATTTGGAGAATTTTCCAGAACGGATGGAAGACTGTACTCCACAGATTACAAAATTCAAAACTAGAATAAATAAAAAGAGGACATATTACAGTGAAAAACAAAGAAACGATATTAAAATCAGCCAGAGGGAAAAAAAATTAGAATAGCAGACTAACAGCTTGCTTCTCGGCAGCAGCAGGTTGAAGTTAGAAAACAGTGGAATAGTGTTTTCAATGTGATACAAGAAAATAACTGCCTTCCTAGAGTGTTACACCTAGCATGTGCTCAGTTGCTCAGTCATATCTGACTGTTTGCGACCCCATGGACTGTAGCCTTCCAGGCTCCTCTGTGCATGGGATTTCCTAGGCAAGAATAACTAGAATGGATTGTGTCTCCTGCATTGGCAGACAAATTCTTTACCACTGTGCCACCTGGGATCCCTTATACCTAGCGTAAATACTTTCAAAAATGAAGGTGAAATCAAGACTTTCAGAAATATGAAAATTGAGGCAATTTGTAACTAGCAGATTCTCAAAGGAAAATTCTGAAGGATGTACTTAAAGCAGAAGCAAGTGAGTCCTAAGTCCCAAGTGGGAGGCCTGAAAGGCAAGAAAGAGTGAGGAGCAAGAAACTGTGATTGTGGAGTGGACACAAACACATTTGTTATTGTTGTTCAGTCGCTCAGTCATGTCCAACTCTTTGCAACCCAATGGACTGCAGCATACCAGGCTTCCCTGTCCTTCACTATCTCCCGGAGTTTGCTCAAACTCATGTTCATTGAGTCAGTGATGCCATCCAACCACCTCATCCTCTGCCTCCTCCTCCTCCTCTTGCTGTCAATCTTTCCAGCATCAGCCTGTTTTCCTACCATGTAAAGCAGTAATAACAGTGTCTCATCTGATTAGAGAGCACAGATGGGAAAGGACCATAACCTGAGAGTCCCACACCAACCAAGTGATTGTTCACCCTTCAGGACACAAGACGTATTCCTTTGGGCATTATATTAATACATAAAACTCAGAGATTTATTTCCCCAGAAGCCCTGTCTGAGGAAAATAATTGAATAAGGACTTCAACCATTCAACAAATGAAGTAGAACAGAACTCTAAGATGAGGGAGAAAGTAGTGGAGGGAAGTGGTGTGTGTACATACACACATTTGTGTGTGTGTTGTGTGTGGAATGTGTATCTTTATATGTCATTATATAACATCCAGTAATACCTAGTCTTTAAATTCTAGGGTATCTAAGCACACCCTGCCCTAGGTGTTCTCAAGGTTTCAGGGGAGAAAGTGGAAGTAAATACATTTTTGTGGCTCACCTAGCAGACAGGGAAGTGGGTGGGCAGTGAAAGTATTCTGAAGTTTTCTTCTTTGTGGGAAATGTGCAGACTAGAGCAAAGGGAGAGACTTTGTTCTGAAACTAATTGGTACCTTGTTTTCAAATAATAGTAAAGAAGTTTATGTCTGCTTTTGAGATCAATGAAAAGGAAAGTAACCAATAGTAGAAAAATTTAAGAAAACTTCTAATGGCTCAGTGGTAAAGAATCCGCCTGCCTAAATAAAATAATTTATTATTGAATAAATTAGATTTATTTAATAATCTAAATAAATCTATTTAGGTTATTAAAATAGTCTAATAAATTTTAGACTACTATTACATAGTTTTGTGGTTCAAACCCAGGAGACATTGGATTCCTGGTCCCTGAAGATTCTACATGTCCCGGAGCAGCTAAGCCCATGAGCCACCAATACTGAGCCTGTGCTCTGGAGCCCAGGAGCCGCAACTGCTGAAGCCTGCATACCCTAGAGCCCATGCTCCATAAGAAGCCACCACAATGAGAAGCCTGCTCACCGCAACTAGAGAGTAGCCCCTGCTTGTTACAGCTAGAGAAAAGCCCTCATAGCAATAAAGGTCTAGCATAACCAAAAATAAATTTTTTAAAAAATAACTGAGTTAATAAAACATGGAGTTTGTGGGAATTCCTTGGTGGTCCAGTGGTTAGGACTCCACACTTCACTGCTGAGGGCCCAAAGTTCAATCCCTGGTCAAGGAACCAAGATCCCTCAAGCCTTGCAGCAACTCCTGCCCAAGAAGTATGGGGTTTCTGGCAACTGGATCACACTGCTATATCCAAGGAAAAGGAGACAACAGTGTGAAATCAGTGATAAACACAGAGGAGGGCAGGAGCAAAGTCAAGTGCATGGAAATGGGCTGGATTCTTCCAGTAAAGGATAAGCCACTAGACTGGATTATGAAAGTACAGTTATATGTTGTTTATAAGATAGTGATAAAAGGAACTGAATAATAGAAAGGTAACAAGTAAATGCAGACAAAAGGAACACAGGAATTCCAATATCGACTTCAGATATGGTGGAACTTAAGACTTTGTTTTAAATACACATTTTATATACAAATTTTACATTGTTGTTATCATTACATAGTTTTGTGGTTCTCCTTTTTTGACACCACCCTCGCCCACATTCACACAGATCAGCACCTGTCCACATTCCCTGACTTCCAGTTGAACTTGTATGAGACTAGCCATGCTAGCTAGCCAGCATGCAGGTGAGCATCATAAGCATCCCAGGTTGGAAGTTGTGGGTCACCTGTTCCCAGTGGATCCTTAGGTCATCCCTCCTTAAACTGCCTAGGGAAGCATTCACATGAAGAAGAAACTTCCCCTGAGAACTCTGAAGTTCCTTGTGTTAGTACTCTTAGGCTGCAGAACTGGCCTTTCTTAACAAGGACCTTCGATGTTTCTGACTTTCCAGCGAAGCTAGTGAAACTGGGAAGACAGATTATTCATCTTGCCTCGGGTTGTTTGCTTACCTATAGCTGCCATAAACAGTGACAGACTTTATTTCCTTGGGCTCCAGAATCATTGCAGATGGTGACTGTAAAAGACACTTGCTCCTTGGAAGAAATGCTATGACCAACCTAGACAGCATATTAAAAAGCAGAGACATTCCTTTGACGACAAATGTCTGTCTAGTCAAAGCTGTGGTTTTTCCAGTAGTCATGTATGGATGTGAGAGTTGGACTATAAAGAAAGCTGAGTGCTGAGGAATTAATGCTTTTGAACTGTGGTGTTGGAGAAGACTCTTGAGAGTCCCTTGGACTGCAGGGAGATCAAACCAGTCCATCCTAAAGGAAATCAGTCCTGAATATTCATTGGAAAGACTGATGCTGAAGCTCCAATACTTTGGCCACCTGATGCAAAGAACTGACTCATTAGACAAGACCCTGATGCTGGGCAAGATTGAAGGCAGGAAGAGAAGGGGACGACAGGATGAGATGGTTGGATGGCATCACCAACTTGATGGACATGAGTTTGAGCAAGCTCCAGGAGTTGGTGATGGACAGGGAGGTCTGGCGTGCTGCAGTCCACGGGGTCACCAAGAGTTGGACAACTGAGCAACTGAACTGAACTGATAGCTTCCAGGAGTCATTAGCTTTTTATTTGTATGAGGTTGTACAACCAATATTGGAAATACCTGTTGGAAATTCTGTACAGGGAAGTCCATCAGCACAGCTTCACGGACTGCCAAGTATATCCTGGTAGAAAGTCTAGTTAACCATGGACCTCGTGTTTTCCTAGTACAATTGTGTTATCATTAACCTGGTTGTAAAATTCAGAGGTGACTGACACGCACGCTCTCCCCTCCCTCTCGCCTGCATTGCTTAGTCAGGATACTCCCTGCAGCCTCTGCCAGAGTTGTGGTTAAGTGCGTGTCTCTGTGAAAAACACTTCCATGCAAAAAGCACAGGTTTGAAATAGTCATTTTAGAGGTCTGTGACTTAGGAAATATGGAGGTAGCAGTCTTAACACTTAGTAAGTGACGAATCCAACTAGGTGAGCAGTCCTCCGAGACCACAGGAGGTAACTTGTCTTCTCACACAGAGTCGCATACCCTCAGGTATCAGAAGGATACTGAGGTGACAGGGCACAGAGAGCAGAGCATTCAGACCTGGAGGCAAGGTGGTTTTCCCAAGCCTCATGGCTGCGAGGCAGTGTGGCCCAGGCTTGAGCCCAACCCCAGTCCTGAAAGCCATCACTACAGTGAGATCTCTGGATTCACAGGGCAGACAGCTTTTCTGTAGATGGGCCATAGTTCAGAATTCCACGGTGGATGCACACTTGATTAACCTCCTCAGTTGGACTTGGAAGTTGAGCTTTCTGACTAAAATCTCAGAGGTTAGGGAATTTTCCCCCCTCTTTTTAATTTTTTCAGTTACAAAAATACGATAACACATTTACAGGAGACTTGGAAAATACAGAACAAAGTTACATATAGTTCCAGTATATATTACAATTGTTTTTTTAAAGTAGATAAATTAAGATTTTTAGTTGTAGTTTCAATATCAAACTCTTAAATAATAGAATGCATATACAGAGAAGTAGGCTCTTACGTAGATCTGAAAAGCACCATGAACCAATTTGAAATAATTATGATTTATTATACAGTTTTCACACAGCAGTAGGATACAAATTCTCTTCAAGCTCCCATATATTATAAACTAGAAGACACTGAAAGATATCCAGGGACATAAGACCAGGTGCAAAAATTTTATGGTCTGAAGATATTAAAATCATACAGAGTCTGTTCTCTTGTCACTGTGGGAGAATAACCCAATCCACATATTTTCAAGTGCAGTGTGACTTTACCAAGAGAGATCTTTGACTTAGCCATTGAAAGCCTCAATAAAGTTAGAAGACTGAAAAAACACAGGGTGATTCAAGATAAGTAAGCATTTAAATGTGAAATTACTATCACAATTAGAAATTAATGTCAAAGATACTTTAAAAATCCCATGTATTTGGAAATTAAATGTCCATTTTTAAATGATGGATGTATCTGAGAAGCCATAACAAGGAAAATTAGAAAAATATTTGTATTGGAATAAAAATGAAAAGAGAATTTACTGGAATTTGTTGCATGCACCTGAAGCTGCCCGATGTAATTAAATACAGTGTGGAGTCTCTAATAAGGTATGAAAACAAACAATGGACACTAACATGACATTTTGTGAAATTTAACAAAATCTATGCTTTAGTTAGTAATACTGTATCACATGTTAATTTCTTGTTTGTTTTTTATAATATTGTATTTCTTTATATTCTCAGAATTGGATTAGAAGTTTCAAGCCTCATTCAAAAAAATTGTTTTCATGTGACTAAGATAAACTTTCTAGACTTTTAGCAGTGCAGTAATATTAGATGCCAGAATACATGGAACTATGTCAAAGTTTTGAGTGAATATAAATTAGAAATCTAGCATTCTATTCATTCTAAGTCAAATAAGTGGAATCAAAATGTTATAAATGTTTTAGGTAAAAATTCATAAGTTTTCTAAAATATATATAATACATACTATTTATGTTTACAAAAGCTTTTTGACTGCACTTCGTAAAGGCTTGAGAAAGAACATTAAAAAAAGAGAGAGAGGGGAAATTGGAAAACATAAATGCAATATGAGCACTGAATATGAAATAGAAATAGAAAAAGTGAAACCATATAGATAAAAGTAAAAGATCATCATATAATCCAGTTGTTTTTGTTTTTTTTATTTTTTTAAATTTTCTTTATTGTGTTGGTTTTGCCGTACATTGACATGAAACCGCCATGGGTTTACATATGCTCCCCCTCCAGAACCCCCCTCCCTCCTCCCTTCTGATTCCCTCCCCCTGGGAAATCTCGGTGCACCAGCCCCGAGCATCAATCCTGGGCTGGCGATTGATTACACATATGATAATTAACATGTTTCAATGCCATTCTCCCATATCATCCCACCCTTGCCCTCATCCACAGAGTCCACAAGTCTGTTCTATACATCTGCGTTCCTTTTGCTGTCTCGCATGCAGGGTTCTCGCTGCCATCTTTCTAAATTCCATATATATGCATTAGTATACTGTATTGTTGTTTTTGCTTCTGGCTTACTTCACTCTGGATAATAGGCTCCAGTTCCGTCCACCTGAGTAGAACTGATTCAAATGAATTTTTTTTTTAATGCTGAGTAATATTCCATTGTGTATATGTACCACAGCTTTCTTATCCATTCATCAGTTGATGGGCATCTAGGTTGCTTCCATGTCCTGGCTATTGTAAACAATGTGGCGATGAACATTGGGGTACACGTGTCTCTTTCAATTCTGGTTTCCTTGGTGTGTATGCCAAGCAGTGAGATTGCTGGGTCATATGGCAGTTCTATTTGCAGTTTTTTAAGGAATTTTTAAACATAGCTGCTCAGTAGAAACACATCTGGAACTTTGGAGAGAAAAAGCAATTCTTGGGCATTTGTATTTTTCAAAAAATTCCAAGATAATTCTGATACACATCTGGATTTTAAAAAGTGATTACAGATTTTCCTATTAAATGGTAGTTTTAGTGATATAGAATTCTTTTATTTTCTGTTGACCAATCATGGTACAATGGTATTAAGCAAATAATAGTTACATAATCACAGTAGTAACAGATATTTATCAGCTTTCACAATCAGTAGTCTGACAAAAAATAAAGGATCATTACAGTTGCAAGCCATAATGAAAACATGATTAGCCTAACAATTTAAAATAATTTCATACAGTTTGGGGGGTCAAGCAGAGTGATGTGGAAGTGGAAGTGCATACATGCACATGTTTCCGTCTGCCCAGCCAGTCTGTGTCTTTTGTTGGTGCATTTAATCCATTTACATTTGAAGTAATTATCGATATTTATGATCCTGTTACCATTTTAGTTGTTTTGGGTTTATTTTGTGGAGGTCTTTTTCTTATCTTGTGTTTTCCTGCCTAGAGAAGTTCCTTTAGCATTTGTTGTAAAGCTGATTTTGGTGGTGCTGAATTCTCTTAACTTTTGCTTGTCTGTAAAGCTTTTGATTTCTCCATCAAATCTGAATGAGAGTCTTGCTGGGTCGAGTATTCTTGGTTGTAGGTTCTTCTCTCATCACTTTCAACACAAGCCATTCCCTTCTGGTTTGTAGAGTTTCTGTTGAGAAATCAGCTGATAACCTTATGGGAATTCCCTTTTTTGCTGTTTGTCATTTTTCTCTTGCTGTTTTAATATTTTATATTTGTCTTTAATTTTTGTCAGTTTGAACACTGTGTGTCTTGGTGCGCTTGCTCTTTCTTGGGTTTTTCCTGCCTGGGACTCTCAGTGCTTCCTGGACTTGGTTGACTATTTCCTTTCCCATGTTAGGGAAGTTTTCAGCTGTTATCTCTCCAAATATTTTCTTAGGTCCTTTCTCTCGTCTCCTTCTGGGACCCCTATAATGCAAATGCTGGTGCATTTAATGTTGTCCCAGAGGTCCCTTAGGTTGGCTTCATTTTTTTTCATTCTTATTTCTGTATTCCGTTCTGCAGCAGGGATCGCCACCATTCTGTCTCCAGGTCACTTATCCATTCTGCCTCAGGTATTGATTCCTTCCAGTGTACTGTTCATCTCTTTTTATTCTTTAGTTCTTCTAGATCTTTGGTAAATGTTTCTTGCTTCTTCTCCATTATTTTTCCAAGATCCTGGATCTTCTTTGCTGAAGATCATTATTCTGAAATTTTTTTTTTCTGGAAAGTTGGCTGTCTCCACTGCATTTAAGTTGTTTTCGTGGGGTTTTATCTTGTCTCTTCATCTGGGACATAATCTTCTGCTTTTTCATCCTGATTAACTTTTTGTAATATGGTTTTCATTCTAGCCACTATGGGATTGTGGTTCTTCTTACTTCTTATGTCTGCCTTCTGGTGGATGAAACTAAGAGGCTTGTGTAAGCTTCCTGATGGGAGGGACTGGCAGGGGAAAACTGGGTCTTGCTCTGGTGGGCAGGGCTCAGTAAAGCCTTAATCCAATTATCTGCTGATGGGTGGGGTTTCAAACCCTCACTGTTAGTTTATTGACTTGAGGCAACCCAGCCCTTGGGGCTACAGGCTCTGTGCTAGGGTTAATGGCGCCCTCCAAGAGGATTTACACCAAGGGGCCCCTTCCAGGACTGCTGCTGCCAGTGCCCCTGTCTCCTCTGCGAGCCACTGCCAACCCCTGACTCTGCAGGAGACCCTCCAACAGTAGCAGGTAGGTCTGATTCAGTCCCCTGTGAGGTCACTGCTTCTTCCCCCTGGGTCTTGGTGTGCACCAGATTTTGTGTCCTCCAAGAGTGGAGTCTCTTGTTTCCCCTGTCCTGTGGCAGTCCTGTGATCAAATCCCACGGGCCTTCAGAGTCAGATTCTCTGGATTCCCAGTGCCACTGCCAGACCCCCAGTCTGGGACCCTGACATGGGGCTCAGAGCCTTCACGAAAGTGGAAGAACTTCTTTGTTATTGTTGTTCTCCAGTGTGTGGGTCATTCACTTGGCAGGTATGGGTTTGATTTCATCATGACTGCACCCTTCCTATCATCAGGCTGGGGCTTCTTCTTTGTCTTTGGACGTGGGGTATCTTTTCTTTGGTGGGTTCCGGCATCCTCCTGCTGATGGTTGTTTAGCAGCTAGTTGCAGTTTTGGTGCTCTCGCAGGAGGAGATGAGTGCACGTCCTTCTGCTTCACCATCTTGAGGTTAGGGTTTCATGTCTTTTGGCCCTAGTCATGCGTTAAAACTCACTGAGAAGCGTCACAAAGGAGGCCCTGGTTCTGTTGGTTTGGGGAGGGTCCTGCACACTGGTGTTATTTTTTAGATTGCAGAGAGTTCTAATGTGCAGGCAGGGACAGAGATGCACTGGGGTAGGGGTGATGTGCTCTGGGGAGAGGCAGGTTGAGTTGGCTTGGGAGCCAGTGGCCTCACCCCTCTCATGGGCTGGGCTGGGGTGAAGAGACCGGCTGGTGCTCAAGCTGAAGAAACAGCAGCCTGATTCCTAAAGCTCCTTGGGCCTGGTGCCCTTCTCTGCCCTCCACAGCTCCATGGAATCCTCAGGACATGAATGAAACCAGGAGAAGTGCAGGAAAGACAGGATGTTTAGACACAGAGCCAAGCAGAGGTAGCAAGGTGAGGAGCAGGAGAAAGATGCAGTCCTTCTATTCACATGCGCTGGTGTTCTAACCTGAACATCCACTTTTGGGATAAAGATGTTTGGATGTACACATTCACACCCAGTGAAAGCTCTGGCCACATGCAAAGGAGGCCGTGACCCACGATACACATGGCTCCCTGTCCCAGGATTTTGCCTGCAGAACAGGTGAGGCCAGGCAAGTGCGAGGACAGCTGGGGACCCCTGTCCATCTCCGGTCCCCCACCTCTTGTCTACTGGCATGGCATACGCCCTGTGCCCAGGAATCTCGCCACTGCTCCTGCCCTGTCAGCGGTGGGCGCTTGTGCAGACAAGCAGTGCTCTTGGGTGCTCCTGTGGGGCCGTGGCTCACTGAGGAGAGAGCTGCGGGGCCAGCACTCTTTTTTTTTTTTTTTAATTTATTTATTTATATCCTTACTGGGTCTTCATTGCTACACAGGTTTTTTCCCCTCTAGTCCCAGCGAATGGAAGCTCCTCTCTAGTTGTGGTTCACAGGTTTCTCATTGCAGTGGCTTCTCTTATTGTGGAGCACAGGCTCTAGGGCACATGGCTTCAGTAGTTGTGTTGCAGGGCTTAGTTGCTCCGTGACATGTGGGATCTTCCTGGACCAAGGAGCGAGCCTGCATCCCCTACACTGACAGGTGGGTTCTTAACCCCCGAGCCGCCAGGACATCCCAAGGCCAGCACTTTTACCCCTCCCAGTTGGTGGGAGCTGGCGGGCATGTCCCCTCTCTGACTTGTGCAGTTAGGAATGGCTGTGTGTGGCCTGCAGGCCTGGGGACCCTCCTGCCCACGGCCAGCGGGCCTGGCTCTCCCTCCCAGGGGACAGCAGTGACTGCTGTGTGTTCAGGCAGCAGTCTGCAAGTGCAGTGCTTTCTCATGGTCCTTGGCAGAGATGCAGGGTGGTCTTTTTTGCGGGTAAGGAAGCAGGCTCTGGAAGCTTCAGGGCCTCATAGAGGATCATACAGCTTTAAGACATGAACCAGGGGCTGGGCTCTTGGGTTACTTGACACACAGACAAGATCATGGTTCCAACTGGGGGATGTCTGCCTTCGCTGGTGGTAGAAGGAGCACCACAAGAGGCCCCATGCCCCAGGCTGGTCTGGCTTTGGCTTGTGGATAGTGGCCTGCATATACCCTGCCTCTGAGGCCTCAGCTTCTGCCTCACCAGATAGAATATTATCCATGTGTTGAGCAGGTGAAATCAAGAGCGTGCCACAGAAACAGGGGCAAGTAAATACAAATATTGCAGCAGAGTGGAATTACGCGATAGTACATAGTGACATTTGAGATGTCTTCATGAAATTCGTAATCTGGTAGTGGAATGGGCTCAGGCTTCCCATTTCTGTGTGGTCTGCTTTGCTGAGATGTTTTCATCATGTAGAGAATAGTTAGTGTCCACAGGAGTGGAGGTGCCTGGGCGAAACCATGGCTTTGCAAGTCCCTCTGCTGTGGAGGACGATCCTTTGTCAGCCTAGCTGAGCTGCTGTTTGACCTTAGTATAGGGAAATGTTGCCTAGTGGGTGTGCAGATGTGACACAGCTGTGAAGAGGTGTGCAAGTGTATTTTTGCTTACCATGAGCTTGTGCAGCTCGAAAGAGGACAACGTACTGCTCATCTAAGTGACAAGACTCCAAAAGTTAGTATACATGGGACTTGCGTTAATAAATTTGTTCTGCATATTCTAGCCTCTACCAGTGACATGGAGACATCAAAAAAGCTTCATACCTCAAGGCACTGAAAGAAAAGTATTCTTAAGCCCTGTGTGTTTTTTGCCCTTGAGCTTTGTTTTAGTGGAAGAATAGTTGATTTACACTGTTGTGTTAGACCAACACAGAAAAGTGTACATAAAAGTGATTTAGTCATATATATATGCTGGTGCTGTTCTTCAGTTGCTCAGTCATGTCTGACTTTTGGTGACTCCATGGACTGTAGCATGCCACGCTTCCCCATCCTTCACCATCTCCCAGTTTGCTCAGATCTGTGTCCATTAAGCTGGTGATACTATCTAACCATCTCATCCTCTGCTGTCCCCTTCTCCTTTTGCCTTTAATCTTTGCCAAAATCAAGGTCTTTTCCAATGAGTTGGCTCTTTGCATCAGGTGGCCAAAGTATATATACATGCATATATATACTTTTTCAGATTTTCTTTCATTAAAGGTTATTGCAAGATACTGAAATGTAGTTTCCTGTTTACCTGTCTTCCATACAGTAGGGTGTATCTGTTAATCTCAAATTCCTAATTTATCCATCCCCACATCCCTTCCCCTTTGGTAACTGTAAGTTTGTTTTCTGAGTTTGTTTCTGTTTTGTAAAAAAATTCATTTATTTTTAGATCCCACATATAGGTGGTATCATGATATTTGTCTTTTTCTTTCTTACTTCACTTAGTATGCTGATCTCTAGGTTTATCCGTGTTGCTGCAAACGGCATTATTTCATTTTTTTGGCTGAGTAATAGTCCATTACACACCCACCCACCTACCCACCCACACACACCTTCTTCATCCAATCCTCTGTTAGTGGACACTTAGGAGGTTGCTTCCATGACTTGGCTATTGTAGGTAGTGCTGCTATGAACCTGGGGGTACACACACACACCTTCTTTAACACACACACACACATCCCTTCTTTATCCGTTCCTCTGTCAGTGGACACTTAGGAGGTTGCTTCCATGTCTCGGCTATTGTAGATCGTGCTGCATGTGTCTTTTTGAATTATAGTTTTCTCCGGATATGCCCAAGAATGGACACTGTTTTTCCTAATTTCATCCATTGACTACTTAATTGAGATACCATTCATTTTTCATGTAATTAAGCTATTTATTTTACAGTTGATATAACATTTTTATAGAAGAAATACATAAGTAATTATAACATGACTTTGCATTTCCTCATTTCACTTGAAAGTGTATCTTGTGCATTATTCCATGTAAGTTCACATCCACACCATCGTGTGCTGTTCCATTAAATGGTTATACTAGCTTTTAAAAATTATTTTAAGAGTTTTAGTTTTATCTTTTTCTCTTTCCAGCAAACACCTTCCCTTTTCTTTCTTTCCTCCTTTCTGCCTTATTTTTTCTTTATTGAGGTATTTTATCAGTTCAGCCACTTAAAGTATACAATTCAGTGGTTTCTTAATATGTTCTCTGATATGTGAAAGCACTATTTTTTAAATGCTGATTTGGTACTGTAGTTTTCACCTCATTTCCTGTTTATCATTGAAGATAAATTATTTTTTAGGTTTCAGGTACCAAATTGAGAAGTCTGTTGGAAAGCAATATTTCATATATATTTGTATAATACTTTAAAGGTACACATGTGTTGATTCACACCATTCCCTTTCTGCTTGTAGAGGTATATAGAAAACCCCAGCCCCATGGCCTGTTACAATGAACTGCTCCAGCTGGAGTTTGGAGAGGTGCGCTCACAGCTGAAACTCAGGTAATTCTGCTGCTTCAGGAAAGCCCATCATACCATCGAGGGTGTGGCTGCAACTGAGGACTTGAGTGTGGGCAGCTGGCTCCATTTTGGCTGTTACTGACTTCCTGCTAAAATAGGATGGGGTGATGGGAAGGCACCTCTCCTTGCATAAGACTTTCAGAGTCCGCCTGGATGTCTAACAGATAGGCATGTTAGTGATATGAGACTTAACATTTAAAGACGGGGCTCCATTGGGTACTTCCCTGGTGATCCAGTGTTTAAAATTCAGTACTCACTGCCAGGACCCCAGGTTTGATCCCTAGTGGGGGAACTAAGATCCCACAAGCTACATGGCACAGCCAAAAAAAAAGATGGGGCACCAAAATAATAGCAAATGAAAAAGCAAGATGTGAAAGTATATATACTGAATTACCTGTTTTGTTTTTTAATTAAAAAAACTTTTTGATATGTACATATTTCCGGTAGGTGACATGTTTTCTCCTCTCCAGTAAACATTTTGTAATTTGCTCTTGCTAAACAGTTTTTTTTTTAACCTGAAAAGAATATAAACCTAGTTCTTTGTAGAGTGAGAAAAGCAGCAAAATTAGTAAAATTATCTGAGGTTGACAGAAGTGAAAAAAAAAAAATGTTAGTAGCTCTTTCTCATCCTCAGTCTCTTCCTTGGGTTCTGTTTAACATTTCCTATACCAGGATCCAAGAGAATGGAATCACTCTGTACACACTCAGGGGGAGATAAGGGGGTTAGAATTTGGAGTATAAAGATTGGCGGGGACCAGCACAGAGTACCACATGCGGAGAAGAAACTACTTACAAACGAAATGAAGCATGAGGTAGCAGAGAAGTGCTGTGAGCAGAGGTATTTCAGGGCTGGTGAGGTCTACAAAAGAGCTCCTTTTTGTGGCCAAACTCTTCAGGGTAGCTTGAGATGGAAGGCTGGCCCTGGGCCTGTCCCTTTCCTTACTCCTGCGTCTTCCACAGCCTGGCTGCCACACTCCTGCTGTGAGCCATGGAGCATTTTGTTGGCAAATTACGAATCACGATGCAGAAACTGATACCCAGGGAGGTTAACTGACTTTTGTCCAAGCTCTCACATGTGGCACAGGACAAAGGTCGTCCTCTAGGCTATAACCCATATCTTCAGAACTGCCTCATGCTGTGCTTTGTCTTTGGTGTGCCAGCTGACAGCCAGAGGGACATGTCCACTGTTCAGGGAGATAGGATAACAGGATAGGGAAGGGATGAGTGTGGGGCTGAGAATTGAGGGCCATAGAGAGAAACTTCTTCTGAGATACTAAAATGCACTAAAAAGCTATGTGTGACAAGCATCTCTGTGTTACTGCTAGATCAGTAACCTAGAATGTAAAGTCTAGAAATAAGCATGAGTGTATTTAAGAATTGAGAACATAAGTATATATGTTCACCATGGCAGTTTAAATCCACACAGGAAAGGGTAGATTTTTCAGTGAACAGAATTGTGACAACTTATTAACTATGTGGAAAGAAAATTCAGTTATATCCCAATCTCACACCCAGTTCCAAAATAAACTCCAGTGTACATCATCTTAAAAAGTAGGGCCACAAAAGTACTAAAAATATAAGTGAACATATGTCATTGGGTAGTGAAGCCTTGGTAAACCCAGCGTGGTGTCAAAACCAAATTTCATAAAGGAAGAGAAGCAGATTAGGCAAGATGAAAACGTTAAGCTTGTCCCAGTGAAACACCTAGTGTGTTACATTACTTCTTTCGCTTCTGACGCTTTGTAACCCTGTGGACTGTGGCCTGCCAGGCTTTGTCTGTCCATGGGATTCTCCAGGCAAGAAAACTGGAGTGGGTTGCCATTTCCTCCTCCAGGGGATCTTCATGACCTAGGGATCAAACGATCCAGGGACTGAACCCACATCTCTTGTGTTTCCTGCATTGGCAGGTGAATTCTTCACCACTACCACCACCTGGGAAGGCCTGGTGGCTCAGACGGTAAAAATACCTTAACACCATACTCCTCTGTCCATGGGACTTCCCAGGCAAAAATACTGGAGTGGGTTGCCATTTCCTCCTCCAGGGGATCTTCCTGACCCAGGGATCGAACCCACATCTCTTGCATCTCCTGCATTGGCAGCTGGGTTGTTAACCACTGGCACCACCTGGGAAGCCCACATAATGTTAAAAATTTAGACAGACAGCAAACTGGGAAAAAATACATTCATAACGTTCAGGACAGACAGATTAATATCCTAAATATGTAAAGAGCTTCAATGAATCAGTTTAAAGATGGAAACACCCAGTATAAAAAAATTACAAAGGACATGTCATAAACAAGCAGTTTTTAGGAGATATTAATGGCCAGTGAACATGAAAAAAATGTTCAGCTTCAGTAGTAACCAAAGAAATTAAAATGATTCACCATTTTTTATTTACCAGATCTGTAAAAATTTAAAAACATGTAATAAAACCCAGTAGGGCTTCTCAGAGATCCGTCTCCTCCTAGCTTGCTATGTCAGAGGTGGAAACTTCTAATTTTTTCATTCTTGTTTTTTTAAATAACAGCTTTATTGGGCTAATTCACATACCGTTTCTTAAGTTTTATATGCCAAGAAAGAAGGATTGGTTTTTATTGGCTAGGCTGCTTTGTCTTATTTACCTAGACAGCTTAGTAATACCAGGAATAATGTAACAGCATTGTATCAACAATTATGAATTTTATGAAGAAGTAAACAGTTGCATTCTTTTTTCCATCATCTGAGGCATATGCAAAAAAAAAAAGAAAAAGCTGAAAGCAACCTAAATATATAGTCATGGGAAATTTGTTTGAATGAATTATTGTATGCTGCTGCTGCTGCGAAGTCGCTTCAGTCGTGTCTGACTCTATGCGACCCCATGGACAGCAGCCCGCCAGGCTCCTCCGTCCGCAGGATTCTCCAGACAAGAACACTGGAGTGGGTTCCCACTTCCCTCTGTAGAATTATTGTACAACTTTAGAATATTACGTGTGTTATTAAAAGTGATGATAAAGAAATAATGAATGATATGGAAAGATATTAACATAATTTTTCAGTGGGACAAGATTATAAAACTGTAGGGTATGATTATATTTTTATATATATTGTATGTATATTTATGTAAGAAATTGCCTAGAACACCAATTGATTTGTGTAGGTGTTGAGATTTCAGATGATTTAATCTCATTTAGTTTTAAACAGATTTATTGAGATATAATTCACATTCTGTACAATTCACCCACTTAAAGTAGCCAGTTCAGTGGCTTTGGGTGTATTCACAGAGTTGTGCAACCACTGCCACAATTTTAGAACATTTTCATGACCTCCAGCCCTAGATAACCACTAATGTAATTTCTCTGTATGTATAGATTTGCCTGTTCTGGACATTTCATTAAAATAGAATCATATAATATGTGGTCCTTTTGTGACTGGTGTCTTTTAGCATAATGTTTTTTAAGATTCATCCATATTATGGCACACATGAGGACTGTATTTCCTTTTATATCTGCATAATATTCCATTGTATGGATATATCCATTTTATTCATCCATTCACCAGTTGATGGACATTAGGGTTGTTTCCACTTGTGGACTGTGAGTTTTTGTGTGGATGCATGTTTTCATTTCTGTAGGGTACCTATCTAGGAGTAAAGTTGGTAACTCTGTGCTTAACAGCTTGAGGGACTGCCAGAGTGGTTTCCAAAGCAGCTGTATCATTTTACACTCCTACCAGCAGTGTATTAGGGCTCCTTACCAACACTGTTTTTGATTACAGCCATCGTAGTGGGTATGATGTAGGAATTCATTTATTTTCATTTGCTAATTAAAAAAAAAACATTGTTACCTGTGTAATTCAAAAATGTTTTCAACCACCAAGGACAAGGAGAATGCTCACAATATAAGGCTAAGTAGAAGCAGGGAACAAAGCTAGTGATCGCGATGATCTCACTTTTGTGAAAAGAATTTGCTGAAGGTGGTAGCTGCAAACAATGGGCCGCCTCTTTTCTGCCAGGTTTTGTGTGGGGCACTTGAGTCCACTTTCTCTTTGAGTCCTCATGAGGACTCTGCGCGTGGTGAGAAGGGAGAGTCCCAGGGAGGCTCAGTCATGTCCCACGGCCAGTGAAGGGTTGTGCCCCGACCCTTGTGTGGGCTCGCCTCGGCCCCTGGTCCTTAGAGTGGAAGGAGAAGCTCAAGTCGTGCAGAGCCATGACCCCAGGGGGCGGGGTTGCAGGAGGCGTTTATGTCTTCCTACTGCTTTTTAATCTTTCCCCCTTCTTTTTCTCAAGTTAGCATCAGTTACCTTTATAATAAAAGAACTCTTTTAAGTAAGTTAATGTAATATCCCAAGACTATAATTGATTTTATAATATTTATATTAATCAGTCCTTTTTCTTTTCTACCCGTGAAGGGCTTGTAACTCAATGTTCGCTGCATTAGAGAAAAGTCAAGAAGCAATTGAAATTACAAGTGAAGACCACATTATCCAGGTTTGTTATTTTTGGAAGTTTTCCCTGCATTTCTGGTTTGTTTGCATTTTTAGGATTGAACCCCTTCGGTATTTTTTTTTCTTCCTCTCTTTGAAATTCAAGGGACCAGTTTTTCCTTAAGAGGTTTTTTAGAACAAAATGCAAAATATAAAATCTAAGGTAAGTTTCCTCTGGGGTAAGAAAAGTTTCTAATAATTACTTAATATGGCACTGGCATTTATTTTTTCTCTCCTTTTTCCTGGTTTGTTTATTATGCAAGGAGGAGCTTTTTTCTAGGATTTTGGAACCAGGTGGGGAGAGACTATTACAACAAGGAGAGGCCCTGCCCATAAGGGCTCTTTCCTTTCTTAACTGCTTTTGACGGTAGTTTACTATAGAAACTATAGAAATTTATTGGATACTACTCAAAATTTCAAAAATAAGCTAGTAGTTACTTAACAAATTATTAGCAAAGTGGCTTCATATAAGTGACTTAAGATAATATAGCTTTCATTTAAAAATGGTCCACAGTAAAAGAAAATAACCTTTAAAAAAAATAGATAACCAAAAGGACCTATAGTATAGCACAGGGAACTCTACTCAGTATTCTGTAATGACCTATATGGGAAAAGAATCTAAAAAGGAATGGATGTGTGTATATGTATAACTGATGTCCTTTGCTGTACAGTGAAAAATAACACAATATTGTAAATCAAATAGACTTCAATAAAATTAAAATGTGAAAGAGGGTCACATGGCTTTCAGAAAACAACGAACAGATAACAGCAAAAGAGGAAGTTGTGCCAGGGGAATGTTCCTTGTGTCTGAGAATGAGCCCCGCTTTGATTTTAGTGATGAGCACTCCACTTCTTCCCTTTAACTGTGACTTTCTTGGTAAAGAGCTGATGATGTCCACATTCAGGAGTCGGCACCCTGAGACATGACACTGGCCGGTAGTTGAGAGCACAGGCTTGGTATCCACCTGGTTTCCATTATTCTCAGCCTCTACTGAGCTGAGCATCTTCAGGCAGGTTACTCTGTCTGAAACTGCTCTCTCATCTGTACAAATGGGAATAATATTAACGCTGACAACCACCTGCCTTTCGAAAGGATTTTCTGAGGACTGAAATTAGTTAATGTGTGTAACTTGCTTGCTGTGGTGCCTAGCAAGGAAAACAAACCTTAAACAGCATGACTGTTGTTTCTCATCGTCATAATTTGTTATTTTTATTAGGGTACACACATCTTTCCCAGGCATTTTCTTGTACTCTTACAGTCCTATTTGAAACTTAACCGTAAAGCCTTGTATTTGTAAACACTTCCTCTGTCACAGCCTGCTTTCCAAACTCATTTTTCATTTGCATCATGTGAGAGAGGCTAAGTAAATGTTTCATCCCCATTAAACAGATGTGCAGACTGAAACCTGGGAGGAGCTAAGTGACTTTTGGAAGTAGGGGCTGGGTGGGTCAGACTCCCAGACTGTGTTTTCTTTCAGTATCATAATCCCAACAGCCTGTGGGCAGCAGCCCCTGGTGTTTCCGTGCCTCTTTCCTCCAACGGCGTTTCAGTGGAGCTAGCCTGCTGCCCTCCCTGGACCTCAGGAGAACGTGGCAGCAAGCCCAGCCCAGCATCACCGGAGCAGAGGCTTCTCCAGACTCCAGGCTTTTCCTGGGGTTCTGACTTTAGAACCGTCATAGTGAGCGCCAGGCTCCTGGCCTTTCTTGGGGGAAAACATGATGGTTTAGGTTAATACCTTTGATTGTCCTCTTCTCAACATTTCTGTTAATTCACTTGATGTTTTCTCTTTTGTCTCCGCCCCCCCCCCCAGTATGCAAATCCAGCGTTCGAAACAACAATGGGCTATCAGTCAGGTGAATTAATAGGGAAGGAGATAGCAGAAGTGCCTATAAATGAAAAAAAGGCTGATTTGCTCGATACTATAAATTCATGCAAGGTGAGTAAGAGAGTGGCACCCTGGTTCCTTCCACAGAACAGAGAGGGGTGGAAGGAGGCTGAGCACTCACTGAGTACTACCAGAGCTGGGGACCCAAGGCCCTCTCTTCCCAGAAGCCCGGAACCTCCAGGTGGTGTTAGCCCTGTTGTGCCTACTTTGCAGATGAGGAAACTGAAGCTAGGAAAGTATACATAACCTGATCAGCCAGGAAGAGTAACTTTGACACACAAAGTCATTGTTTTCATTTTGGTAATAAGTAAATTGATCTTTCTAATAATCTTCTCAGTGATGGATGTTGGCAGTGGTCAGGGTAAAGGATGGCCAGTGAATCCACATGTTCTCAGAACACAGCTGAGCCCATCAGTTCTCTGGGCCTTGTTCACTTGGTCAGCATTTTTTGAATGCCAGGCACTGTGCAAAATTAGAAAGATGAG
This sequence comes from Antilocapra americana, assembly GCA_007570785.1. Lineage (NCBI taxonomy): Eukaryota > Metazoa > Chordata > Mammalia > Artiodactyla > Antilocapridae > Antilocapra > Antilocapra americana. The sequence goes on from ML663015.1 coordinate 2,672,154, forward strand.
CAAAGAAAAACTGCTCAGAGAATACATTCCAGGACACAGAACAGACAGATAAACTATGACGTGAGGAGTCGCAGTACTGTGGTACTAAGGACAGACATAGCAGGTGGGCTCCGGCTGGAGGTTGTTTCTCTCTCTGAACCATGGCTTCTGTCAACACCTCACTGGTATTAGCTTTTAACATACACCAGGAAGGAAAAGGCCACTGCTTTCCATCGTCATTTTCAGACTTTTTTGCTGAGCTCTTTTTAACTTTTAGGAGTTGGGACAGTGAATATGATTTTTTAAAACATTTGAGAAGTTGTTGAGCTGCTGTCCTGCAGGCCATTGGAGGCCCATGGACGCGCTGTCCCTGGGACATGTGGCCCCATGCCTGTCTGGTCACCCACGAGGGCAGGCTACCAGAGGGAGCAGAAGGGCTGTGCAGAGCTCGTAGCCCCACTTGGCTTGGGCCCCCTGAGGACCCTGTGAGTGGGTGGGTGTCCTGCGCACACAGGGGTGTCTTTGCAGTGAGAACAGGGAAGGGACTGGCCAACTGCGGGGCTGGGTGATGCACTGTCGGGGAGTAGCCTATGTGGGCGCTGCCCGCATCCTGATTTCCTTCAGCTCTTCCTTCTGTCAAGGATGAAGATTTTCTTACCAGAGAGAGTGGCAGGTTTTATGGAAAGAGAAACAGAGGCGGTAATGAACGAAGAGAATGTAGAAACTCAGGCCCACCAGTGCTCCCTTGCTGGGCCAAGGGGGGCGTCCTCCAAAGGCAGCCACAGAAGCCTCCCCAGTCCCTGTGGCGAGGTCCAGGGCAGGCACGGGGTCAGCCTGTGGTTCTCTTCACGAGGCTCTGTGGGGTGTCAGACAGACACGAGGGCTCTCACACCCCTCTATGTGGCAGCAGCAGGGTCAGTGAGGCACTCTTCTCCCTTCAGGAGAGCAAGTGGAGATGGGGTGAGATGGGGGAACCCAGTGGATTAGCTGCAGGCCCAGGGATCCCCCCAGACCCCGTTGGGCAGCGTCTCGCCTCCTGAGTCATGCCATGGGGCACCAGGTATGAAGGGCCTCAAACGCCAGCAGTGGGACACATGTTCGCTAACATCTGTGTTTGCTGTGAGCAGAGAATATGACATGCTATCCTGTTATCAACCTCTATACTCACTGCTTTATTTCAGAACAGAGCCAAGGCAGTGGTTCTGCATAATGTTGAGTTCCTGGGGAGAGTGTGAAAGCTGCCCTGTGTCCATTGTTGGTCATTCCTGGTTGGCTGACGACACTGCAGCAGGACAGACCATTTAGCTGGGCAGTTTTTTTGTTTGTTTTTTGAGGCGAAAGATACATGGCCTTTCTAATGGAGTCTTCCCAGGTAGAAGAAGGGCTTGTTGAGAAGCAGCCAGCCTGGACAAACAGTGGGCTGTGGTCTGTGGAGAGGGTTCAGACCTGTGCTGGAGACGGGTCTGGAGCCTTCTTCACAGGAGGTCAGATGACGGGTGGGGCCTTTGGAGTGTCAGGTTCTAGGTGTCCAACCAGCCGGATATTCTTGGGGGCACAGGAGAAATTCCAGTGATGTTCAAATGGAAAATATTGCAAACAGGGAGCCCTTCAGCTCTTTATAATTTTTTTTTTCTTTTGGCTATGCTGTGCAAATTGTACCCTGAGCAGTGGAAGTGCAGAGTCCTAACCACTGGGCTGCCAGGGAGTCCCACCTTTTCACCCCTTGTACTCTCTGCAGCCCCCGGGACTCTCCCACTTACCCCTCTCTCCAGCTCCCCTCTCCCCATCCTTTCTTCCCAGGTTTACAGGGTGCTCTGTCCACTGCTGGTCCCTCAAAAGCTCTTGTGTCATTGAGCATCCTTCCTCCTCTGCACACATGGCTCCCATTCCCCAGTTTTCACCTGAAGGTCTTTTCCAAGGTTTGTCTCAACACTTGCTGTCATCTTGGAACCAACCTGTAGAGCGATGATTCTCTCTCATCCTCCACTGACAGAAAACCCAGTCTCTCTTGGTCCTTGGCTGTCTCTGCTTGTTGAGCATCTTCACACCTGCTTGGACTTTGAATTCTGGAATGGTTTTGGATTCTCCCTCCCGCTTCGTCCCCTCTTTATCAAATCCAGCAGCAGGGCTGGATCCACGGCCTGGGCCTGATCACGTTCAGGGCCTCCTCCCCACTCCAAGATGGCGGTAGCTGAACGCAGTTAGGGTTCCTGGCCCAAGACCCTCACTTCCAGTCAGTCCCCCTGCACTGCTGGAGATGCGTCTCACCAGGTCATCACGCTGATGACATCACCCCTTCACGGAGCACTCAGGTCCCTTAGCCTGGCCGCCAGGATTCCATGGTCTGAGCTTGGTCTAGCTTTTCCATTCAGTAAACTAAGGCCCTAAGTGGTCCTTGACTGTTTACCACGTGCCAGCTCTGTGCTCACCCCTGGATGAGGGGTGATAGCACAGCTGGATGATGATGATAGAATTGTTAAGGCCATGGACCCCACTACGAAGGGCCTGTCCCAGTAGTCAGAGAAGTCCCACTCGCTGCTGAGCTGGTCCTGGAGTAGAGGGAGGTGCAGGCCTCGTGTCATTCTGAGAGCAGCTCAGACAGACAGACACATGTGCAAAACCAAACAGGCCACTTACTGGACGTCTGTGTGTGTCAGAACTTGGCTACGAATTTGTGTTACCAGATTTTCTCTTCATAATAGCTTTCTGGGTAGGACTTTGTTATTTTCAGGATCTGAAACTTTGACTTCTGTTGTATTTTTGCTAAGAAATAGGATCTGTGTTGAGTAAATGTGTTTTGTTTCCATTTGACTAGAAAACTTAGAGGCAACTCTGTTACCTAAGCAGAGTCATTGGATGAATTGTCCTCCCTTAGCTGGAGCTTGCTCTCCTAATTGCTCTAGGGGCCACTGGGAGTGACTGGGAGCCCAAGGTGGAGGATGTTCTCAGGCTCGTATTTGGAACACAGTGTATAATGATGCTCGCATTCCATTTATAGGAATGGCAAGGAATTTACTCTGTCAGGAAGAAAAACGGAGATAATGTACAACAAAATGTGAAGATAATACCTGTCATTGGACAGGGAGGGTAAGTAGGAAGAGCGAGTACTTCAGTCAGTATACCATGTTTGGCTCATTGCAGCATATGCTTTAAATACTTAAGTAAGTTAAGAACTGCACATGGAAACTTAATAAGAAGGACTGGTAACCAGGTCAGTTACCATCAAAGTGTGACCTTACAGGGTGGCTTCCTCATGGTCACAGCGTGACCTTCCCGCTGGCCACCCAGAGCCACCAGACTCTGACAATGCTGCTCAAGCTGTGTGAGCACATAAAAGATGAAAGCGTTTAAATCTGATGCCACCTTACTGAGCTTTGTGCCAAGAACACTCACTGGTGGGACTCTATATTTAAAAGATTTCTGTGTGGCTTAGCAGGTAAAGAATCTGCCGGCAGTGCAGGAGACTCAGATTCAATCCCTAGGTTGGGAAGATCCCCTGGAGAAGGAAATGGCAACCCACTCCAGTATTCTTGCCTGGGAAATCCCATACATAGAGGAGCCTGGAGAACTACACAGTTCATGGGTTCTCAAAAGAGACATGACTGAGCGCGCACGCACACACACACACATCTGGTTTTGGTAGCCTCTGTATCATTTCTTCACAGAACTATCAAAGTAGATAGTACTTTAAATACTGTCATTTATAGAAACTTATATGAAACAGGTGTGACCACAGAGTGAAAGGCAGTGTATATAAGGATCCTAAAAGTGTCATAGCTTATCTCGGAATCTATGTTAAATAATACAGTGGAAAATTGAGTGTGAATTGTAGAACACTCAACAATAAAATACGCCATCATTAGAAATGATGATCATAGAAAGTTAAATTATAGGGGAAAATGTTTATGATAAATACAAAAGTCAAAATGTAAAATCATACCTAGTGTATGTTCTTGGTCATGAAGATGGCGAGCAGGAGGAGGTGTGGTGACAGTGTTGTAACCACGCTGCTGTCTGGGAGCCCTTCCCTCCCTGGGCGGGTGCTCAGGGCCTGCGGGGCGTCCCTCCACCTCCTCCTCACCACAGCCTTGCCGTGGCAGCACTGTGATCGTCTCTGGTTGACAGATGAGGAAGCTGAGGCTGAGAGAGGTGGGCTGAGCCCAGGGCCTGGCTACAGCGCTCAATGGAGCTAGGCTACAGACCCCCACGTTGCCTGTGAGACTCACGTGTTGGTCACCAGGCCTGCTTGCCAGCTGGCGACTGCCTCAGGGAGACAGCTCTGTGTGGGCTCTCTGTTCTGACTCTGCCTTTTTATGTCCTTCTCTCATTGGGCGGGGGCTAACTGTGTGGGGATTGGATTATCAAGCGGAAAAGCTGAAAAATGGAAAGAACAGTAAATAAGTGTGGAGAGTCAGCAACTCGCAAGAGAACCCCAGCTGCCTGGTTCTAGACTTGCATGTTCGGCCCCAGAGGGGCCTGTAACTGTTTACACGAGTGTTGTGAGCAGACTCTGCTGACACTCGAAGACGAGCACCAGTGTAAAGGCTTGTGAACATGAAAACGTGTGACAGAACTAAAGGCTTTTGGTCAGCTAATGTAGAGTACATTTTTGAAACCTGGGTAATTTTTTTTATCGTATGTTGCGATGACTCAGAAGGATTTTGTTATTTTCACTGAAGAGTTGACCTCTCTTCTCCAGAGACATGAGGAATCCCTGTGGACTCTTGTTTGTTTATTGGCAGCCTTGACCACAAGCAATAGAACTGCTGTCTCCAAGCCTTGTATGTGTTGTGAAAGAGATGCTCTTTTCATAATGGAAAAACTAGCTAGCTGTCCACCAGAATTGAGGGCCAGGAGGAATATAACGCATTGTTTTCTACTTGCAGAAAAATTAGACACTATGTGTCCATTATCAGAGTGTGCAGTGGCAACAATAAGGTAGGTAGGGGAGCCTGAGGGACCCTGGGGGCCCAGCAAGATTTCCCTTACTGCGTCCCTAGGCACTCAGAACTAATGGCTTCGGATATTCATTTCTAGGCGGAGAAGAGAGCTGAATGTATTCAGACCGACACTTATGCAGGTACGGTGCCCTGTATTCATCCTCAGGGTTCACTGAGCTTTTGAAAAACTGAGAACAGGCCCGGCCTCCGATGGGCTCACCTGGTGCGCAGGTGGGACTGAGTGTTCCCAGCGCCGTAGCAGCATCTCCTTCCCCGACTCCTGGGCCCTGAGCACAGGAGGGCATTCTGACAGGGGTCCTAGGCAAGTCTCACCTCCAGTGCGTGCACGTCCGTGAAGCTGTGTTGAGCGGAGTGTGGTCTGTCAGCCTGATGCCTGAAGAGGCAGTGGTGTTGGTGTCGGACCACATGCCTTCAGCGGGGACACACCATCAGACCTGCCTCACCTCAGGGCTGTCTCAGGCGGACTTAAGTGGGGAAGACACGTTACAGACCAGGTTCCCGTTTTACAGACAAGGAGATGAAAAGCCCCATGATTTGGTCTGGGACATCCAGCTAGGAAGTGGTCAGCTGGCACTCAAGCCCAGACAGCCAGCTCCTGGAGTCTGGGGCACATGCAGGGACAGTTCCCCTGGGTGTCCCGGGAGCAGTCAGGCTTTAACCTGAAGAGAGAGGGGGACAGATGACACTAGGGGCACCCAGCATGTGATTGAGAATGACCGTTACTGGGGAGGAAGGCAGGGGAGCGAGGTTAATTCCAGACAGGGAGAGATGGACTGGAGTGAGCAGACGGGTGAGAGGAAAAGCAATCTAGACGTAAGAACAGTGACTAAAGAGAGAGAGTACAGAGTGTGTTCTAGAAAGAGCGGGGCAAAGTTCCTACCGGTACAGAAGTGTGGGAAGGAGGTGGGATCGTGGAGGGTCCTTCGGTGTCGGGGGGAAATTAGGATCTCCATCTGGAGGCAGCAGCTTCAGTTGTCTTCACATCCCTGATGCCTGCCTTAGAGACTGACCTGCTCCAGGCGCTCAGCGAATGTTTGCTGAGTGGCAGAAAGGGAGACAAAGCAGGGAACTGCAGGTCACAGTGCAGCTTCTCAGGCCACTGTTTGGGCACCGATCTCCTCCGAGCTCAGAGCAAGGAGATGCCTCCGTCTGAGTGGTTGAGAGCAGATGTGGTTGAATGGGGTGAGCATTTCGACGGGGCACTGTGTCCCTAGTTGGAGGTGGAGGAGCGGAGTCAAGGCTGTTCCTGAGCCGAGCTGTGCCCAGGAAGCCTACGTGTAGTCAAGACTGCGAGAGACGAACGGCTGCCAGCACACTGCTCCTGTCCTTGAAGCCAGGGAGTTCCTCTTTACCTCCAAGGTGCTGAGGGTGTTGAGCAGGCGAGCCATGGACTCGGAGGGGTTTATTAGTGGTGCTCTGGTTTGTGTGTGTGCTGATGCCTGGAGAAGCAGATGCATGTCTGTTGAGCATCTGCAACGTGCTGTTAGTGCTGGTCACCCAGGAAGGGGCGAGGAAGGTCATTTCACGTCATTCACAACTAGTGAGGGAGCTGCACAGTAAAGCCGGTGGTTCCTGGCAGGGTGGGGATCGGGGTGGGGCTGAGGTGTTAGGGGAAGGCTCCCCAGAGGGGAGGATACCTGAACCACATCTGACCTGCATTTCCAAGAGGACAGAGTGTTAACCAGGTGGAGAAGGCAGCCAGGGAGGGGCGCCTTCCTAAGTGGGCATGAGTGGTTAGTGCCACGGCGGAGAGGTCTGGGAGGTGGCCTAGCACATCATAGGTAACCCATGGTAGCTGGAGAGACGAGGTTCAGACACAAGGGACCCTGGGTCCACACTGGAGAATTTACATCTCATCCTAAAAACAGTGAAGCACCATTAAAATGTTTTAATCAGAAGAGTGAGCACTGTCTGGAGAGAATGGGTCGGAGAGGGCAAGGTTGGGGCCGGTGGGACTAGCAAGGCAGGCTGTCCGTATAACCCAGAGGGCGATGACAGGCGTCCAGCCTGAACAGGGACAGAGTGGAGAGAGACATTTATCACACCTGAACACTTGAGGGGGAGTCATCATGGACGACTGGTCTCCAGCTAAGTGGAAAGGCAGATGCTGCCCAATGACCGGGATGAGGAGTGGCCTGGGATAAGACGACAAGCTCGTCTGAAGTGCTGAGGGAAGCGACGAGTGACCCGGGGAGGGTGGAAGTCTGGGACTCAGGAGGAAGGCCTGGGATAGGACAGCAGCACGGGACTGAGTAAAGGCTGTAGGGAAGAATGAGGAGACTCTGCTGTCTGAGAAGAGAAGCGGGTGCAGAGGATGAAACTGTGGGAACACCAGGTGCTGAGGAGCGGGAGACATGGTGATGGTGACCAGGAAGGAACAGCAAGAGATGCAGGGAAAGTCAGCGTGGATGTGTGCAGACCAGAGTTTTCAGAAAGTGAGCTCAGTCTAGCTCTGACTAGTGTCTCGTACACAAGTCAGAAGAGTCAGGGAACGACTGACTCGAGTCCTTCAGAGGTAGCAACAGGGAGGTCATCAGTGACCTTGACAAGGTCCTTGCCGGTGCCCACATAGAACGTACCAGAGAGCAAGTGGAGAAGGTTCTGGATGGTGGAAAGGAGTACCAAGGGCCTGCTTTTGGATCCTGTATGCGAGCGAGAGTCCAGGGAGGAAGCCAGGAGAAGGCAGAGACGATAGGAGCTGCCAGTGGGAGAGCTGAGCTCATCTCACGGCGGCCCCAGTGTCCTCACCTGTGAGATAGGAACAAGCTGGGGAGGCCGGACCCATGGGTGACACCCAGAGGGCGCAGGAAGGAAGCTTAACTTGGCCTTGTCATTGACCGGCGTGGGGTCGGGGGCAGAGAGGAGTCAGACACCTCCTGTTTGGGCTGGAGGGTCAGCGCGGTGTCATCCGCAGGAATGGGGCTCAGAGAAGTAGACCCCAGACCATAGGAAGGAGGTGCAGAGAAGTAGATCCCAGACCAGCACTCCCTGTCCTGCCTCCAGAAGAGAGGCACAGTCTCCCCTGGGGCATTTTAGGACTTGTATTGTAAAAAAAAAACACAGAAAAGATTTTTTCACTTTGGGGCAAGGGTGGATGGGGATCAAAATTTTCCCACCACTTGTTCAACTATGTAGAAGTAGTTGACATTCTCCTGAGTTCATTTCTGCCAGTTTTTGTGGCCTGAGACTGTAATTACACAGTCTAGAACCTGAAGAGCCCTTGTTTAAGGTGAGTGGAAAATTTTTTGAGAAAGTTGGTCTCCTTTAAACCCCGTTGTTCAGAGTCTTCATCCTGGTGTACTGTGTTGATAATTGCAGCATCCTAAATGGTATTCTAAATCTTAAATTTTGTCTTTTACAGCTTTCATATTGGAAATTTAACTAATATGTTAAAATCTCTTTGTGGAGGTAATTTATAATTTAATTATTTCCACAGATAATCAGTCAGGCAAACATAAAGACAGGAGAAAAAGCTCCCTAGATGTCAAAACTGTTGCCTCTCGAACAAATGAAGGTAGGTGACAAAGACAAGAGGGAAAAAAACGTGTTCCTCTGAGTGATGGGCATATGGAAACATGAGGCTCCCTTCCTCGTCTTGTCCGGGTCACCGCCCCCACCCTCAAGCTCAGCAGACAGGAAGGGCCCCTATAGAAGTCTGCGAGCGTTTCTCCCTCATCCCTGACTCCTTTGCCAGTAGGTTCATCTGACCCTTCTGAAGGAGTCAGGGAGTAAAGAATAGATTCCCCACCTCTGCTGCAGGGGCAGAGGTGGTACAGGGAAGTGTGTGGACTCAGGCCTCAGCTTGACCTTGGTTCAGATCCTAGCTTCATCTACTTTCTGTGCAGCCTTGGGGGTGGACTTGAGTGCTTCTGTTTCCATGTCACCTGATGGGGATAATTCTGCTGTCCACAGGGGAACAGCGTAAGGATTAACTGAGTGTGTGTGGTGCCTGGCAGGGGTCACGGCAGCTGCTGGTCCTCACTGTCATGGCCCTTGAGCAGAGCAGAGGTCACCCAGACCATCTTTGCTGCCACACTCTGACTCTTCTTTGTCCATTTCTCTATTGTGAAGAGTTAAACATTTTTCTTTTAAAGTTTTTGGGTTTTAACCTCTGTTCTTTTTGATTGACTATTATAATTTACATATAATTCATACTAAGTGTTGAGTTCAGTAAGTTTGACAGTTCTGTGCCATTGACCTGTATAGACCTGTTACCACCCACCCCAAAGTAGATTCAGAAAATCCACACATGCGGGCCTGCACTCACCTACATGTCTCATCACACAGAGGCATGTCCTGATTTCTTGCACGTGAGTTAATTTGCCCTCCTCCTGGGCCTCATAGAAATGGAGTCGTACAGTGTGCATGCTGTATGGCTCCTTCCATGCGTCTTAGTGTTCTGGAGGTTCATCCACGTTGCTGGGGGTGTTAGCGGTTCATTCTTTTCTATTGCTTGGTAGTACTTCATTGTTTGTATATGCCACAATTTGTTATCCATTCTCTTAGGAATGGTGCTTTTGTGTTCATAGTTCCATTTGAGGGCTGTTAAGGGTAAGGCTTCTGTGATTGCTTTTCTGCAAGTCTGTGTTTTGTGGACCCGTGTGTCCCTCCCCTCGGATTGGACCTGTGGGACCTCTGGGCACCTGTGCACAACTCTCCGGCATGGTTTATGCCTCGTGCCATCATTCATCTCTGAGTGTTCCCGTTGCTCCTCATTCTCTCATACTGGGTTATACTAGGTGCTAAACTATAGTTACTCTACCAGATATGGTTTTAGTTTTAATTTTCCATACGATACCCCTTTCACATACTTACTGGCCATTTGGATATCCTCTTCTCTGAAGTGACATTCATAAATTTTGCCCATTTTTATCATTGGGTTCTGTCTCGCTTGTTGGTTATAGGAATTCTTCTTATATTCTAGATGTGGGTATAAGTATTCCAGACATACTGTTCTTAGTTTGTGGGTTGCATTTTCACTCTGAATAGTCTTAATGAACAGAGGTTCTTAATGAATCATTTAATCAGTGTTTTCTATTATAGCTAGTGCTTTTCTGTGTCCTGTTTAAGAAATCTTTCTCTATCCCAAGGTCATGAAAACTGTTCTCCCACATTTTCTTCTATAAGCTTTATTGTTTTATCTTTCACTTTGGCTCTATGATTCATTCCAAATCAGTTTTTATATTGAGTGAGGGTAGGGATCAAGAATAAATTTTCTCCCTACAGGGAAACCCAACTGGCCCATCACGATATCGAAAAACCATCTTTTGCTATAGTATCATTCTTGTAAACCAGTTGACTGTAAATATATGGTCTGCTTCTGGACTCATGTATTGTGTTTCATTATTCCATTAGTCCTTGCTTGCACCAATACTGTGATCAGTTACTACAGTTATATGGTAAGTCTTGATATCAGGTAACATTCATCAAGACTATCCTGACTATTCTAGGTCCTTTGCGTTTCCATATAGCATTTAGAATTAGCTACTTAATTCATACACACACACACACACACACACACACACACACACACACACACACACACACAAAACCTCCTGGGATTTTATTTGGGAGTGTCTTAAATCTATAGATCAAGTTGGAGAAACTTGAAATCTTGATAATACTGAGTCTTTCAAAACATGAACATGCTCTTTGTCTTTATTTCAGTTCAGTTCAGTCGCTCAGTCGTGTCCGACTCTTTGTGAGCCCATGAATCGCAGCACACCAGGCCTCCCTGTCCATCACAAACTCCCAGAGTCCACCCAAAGCCATGTCCATCAAGTTGGTGATGCCATCCAACCATCTCATCCTCTGTCCTCCCCTTCTCCTCTTGCCCTCAATCTTTCCCAGCATCAGGGTCTTTTCCAATGAGTCAGCTCTTTGCATCAGGTGGCCAGAGTACTGGAGTCTCAGCTTCAACATCAGTCCTTCCAATGAACACCCAGGACTGATCTCCTTTACGATGGACTGGTTGGATCTCCTTGCAGTCCAAGGGACTCTCCAGAGTCTTCTCCAACACCATAGTTCAAAAGCGTCAATTCTTCGGCGCTCAGCTTTATGACCACTGGAAGAACCATAGCCTTGTCTAGATGGACCTTTCTTGGCAAAGTAACGTCTCTGCTTTTTAATGTGCTGTCTAGGTTGGTCATAACTTTCTTTCCAAGGAGTAAGCGTCTTTTAATTTCATTGCTGCAGTCACCATCTGCAGTGATTTGGAGCCCAGAAAAATAAAGTCATCCACTGTTTCCACTGGTTCCTCATCTATCTGCCATGTGATGGGACCGGATTCCATGATCTTAGTTTTCTGAATGTTGAGCTTTAAGCCACCTTTTTCACTCTCCTCTTTCACTCTCATCAAGAGGCTTTTTAGTTCTTCACTTTCTGCCATAAGGGTGGTGCTGTCTGCATATCTGAGGTTATTGATATTTCTCCTGGCAATCTTGATTCCAGCATGTGCTTCTTCCAGCCAGGTGTTTCTCATGATGTACTCTGCATATAAGTTAAATAAGCAGGGTGACAATATACAGCCTTGATGTACTCCTTTTCCTATTTGGAACCAGTCTGTCGTTCCATGTCCAGTTCTAACTGTTGCTTCCTGACCTGCATACAGGTTTCTCAAGAGACAGGTGAGGTGGTCTGGTATTCCCATCTCTTAAAGAATTCTCCAGTTTATTGTGATCCACACAGTCAAAGGCTTTGGCATAGTCAGTAAAGCAGAAGTAGATGTTTTTCTGGAGCTCTTGTTTTTTCCATGATCCGTCGGATGTTGGCAATTTGATGTCTGGTTCCTCTGCCTTTTCTAAACCCAGCTTGAACATCTGGAAGTTCACGGTTCACGTATTGCTGAAGCCTGGCTTGGAGAATTTTGAGCATTACTTTACTAGTGTGTGAGATGAGTGCAATTGTGCGGTAGTTTGAGCATTCTTTGGCATTGCCTTTCTTTGGGACTGGAATGAAAACTGACTTTTTCCAGTCCTGTGGCCACTGCTGAGTTTTCCATATTTGCTGGCATATTGAGTGCAGGACTTTCATAGCATCGTCTTTCAGGATTTGAAATAGCTCAATTGGAATTCCATCACCTCCACTAGCTTTGTTTGTAGCGATGCTTCCTAAGGCCCACTTGACTTCACATTCCAGGATGTCTGGCTCTAGGTGAGTGATCACACCATTGTGATTATCTGGGTCCTGAAGATCTGTTTTGTACAGTTCTCTATGTATGTCTTTAATTAGGTTGTCTTTTTTCTCAGCAGTGTTTCGCATTTTCAGTGTATAAGACCTACACTTAGATTTCCATTAGATTTATTCCTGAATACTGATTTTTTTTGATGCTAGCATAATGGTTTTTTTTTATTTGAGTTTCCAGTTGATTGTTGCTAATATATAGAAATGTAACTGACTTTTGTGTGTTGACCTTCCACCCAGTAACCTTGGTACGCTTACTGATTGTTAGAGTAGCATTTGTAGAGTCTTTCAGATTTTCTGCACACAGTCACAACAATCTTTATTCTTTTTCTTTTTCACTTTATATATTCACGGTATTGTTTGGTTTTTATAAGTATCTGTCACCTTCACTATATTTTTTAATGAGAACAAGTTCTATTATGACATGTGATAGAAGAGTGGTTTCTATTTTTGGTTTAATGACTTTGTTGGGTAAAATGGAAAGATGGCATCCATGTACCAGTCACCAACATTAGATTCAGGGAGTTTTCATTGGTCTCTGCAATTTAAAGCATGTGAGAGCCCCTGAGTAAGGTAGTCCTGGTTGTTTCTCCTCAGGCCCTGGTTTGGTAAAATAAGGCTGACATCTCAGTGGGTAGAGATGTCATCTCTAGCTTTTGGTAAACAGCATGTGACCGGACAGTGGGGCTTTCAGGGAGAGACAGAACACCACTTGAGTGTCTTTTCCTACCCGTTCTCTGCCCAGACGTCTCTCACCCAGAGGAACTGGGTCTTGAAAGGAGCAACAAAAAATTAACAAACAGTAGAGCATAAGACCTGCCACCTAGCTCAGCTAATCTAGACAGATTAGGTAACTATCTCAAGCAGAACAGTGGAAGGCACCAAAGGATGCCTTGAAAAACTAACCAGAAATACTCAGTTAATTGAGTTCTATTTATTGCTCCTGCCATATATGAAACAAAGGGCCTGTGTAGCATTGTCTTTCAGAATGTTTCTCTCCTGGGTAGCAGCAAGCTGAGTTATAACACGTCATTGTTACTGACACAGAGAAGCTAATGTGTGGCCTCGACTTGCTGGATGGCTTCCTCTGTTCTCTCGCTGGCCTGTGACCTCAGAGGTTCAGTCTAGGGGGTCACATGCCTCCCAGTGCCTTGAACCAAAGGAGGCGAGTTGGTCTGCCAGAATCCCAGGCTTGGTAGGATGGGGAGGGAGCTGAGCCGCCAGGTAGCTCTGGTCCTGCCCCTTCACTCGGGCCTGGAGGAGGAGGGTGGGAGGCAGTGACTGAGGCCACGCTCACCCTGATCCCTGCACCACCTGGTCTCTCCACAGCTTCCAGCCAGAGACGACACTCTTCCATGGCCCGGATACATTCCATGACGATCGAGGCGCCCATCACCAAGGTGACACAGCGACCCACAACAGTAATGAGGCTCCCTAGTTGTACGGAGCTGCTGCCTCTGCAGAGAGGAGGGCGACAGGAGCACTTTACTGTCTTAAGTTAACAATGAGCCCTACTGCCAGCCCGACTCTTTGGGTTGCTCTCACTGCCTTTAAGGTGATGAGACTCAGGACTTTTCTTTCTGTATCATTATAGGTCATCAATATCATCAATGCTGCCCAGGAAAGCAGTCCCATCCCTGTGACAGAAGCCTTAGACCGTGTACTGGAAATTCTAAGAACCACTGAACTATATTCTCCACAGTTCGGTGCTAAGGATGATGATCCTCATGCCAACGACCTCGTCGGGGGCCTGGTGTCTGTGAGTGCACTGACAGGCTGCTGCCTCGATCCCGCTGCTCTCACTTGTTTTCTCAGCGGTTACTTCTCACTTGTTTTCTCAGCGGTTACTTGTTGACATGCTGCCCTACACAGCGCTCTTTGTGTGTGGGGTCAGCCAAGGCCTGATCATCCATTGCCCAGGCTCAGCTGCCCTCCGGCTGAGCCGTCACCCACCTGCTGCCTATCCAGGGGGGTGGGGGGTACGGGGGGACCTCAGCTCAGAACAGAGGGAGGAGCGTGTTCAGGACAGCCAGCTTGTCTGCTGCGTTGGGTCTCCATTTTTACTTAAGGGCTCTACAAGTAGTTTATTTAAATAAAATTTGAACATTTTGAAAACTGGGGCAGAAAAAAAATATGAAGTGTTTCATACCATATTACAGAACAGAATGACTGGCTCCCTCCAGAGTGTCCAGTACAGACTAGGTGACATCATGGGAGGAGGCTGGGGGATCATTTTGTTAGCTGGAGACTTTGGACCATGGGCTCTAGGTGCCACCTCCAGCTGTCTAGGATAAAGGTGCCTAGCTCTGTGGAAAACAGACCATTCCATTACCATCTGTTACCTTCTGTCTTGGTGACAAAGTTCAGAAATAAAAATTCACCTCGCTGCCTAATTTCTGCTTGCTAAGCCCCTAGATTTCATACTAGGAAGGCTGTCCACAGTCGTCAGACGGTGACCACAGGGGAGCCTCAATGTGTGCGTGTGGATGGAGACAGCCGCCTGCAGCTGTCCTCTGTGACTGGCTGACTGGGGGTTCTCAAGGAGTGAGGAATACTTGTGATTTCCCTGTTTCTTATTTCCTTGATTTTTATCAGGATGGTTTGCGAAGATTATCTGGAAATGAGTATCTTCTTTCAACAAAAAGTAAGTTTTCCCTTTTTAATTTTTTGGATTGCTATTAGTATTTTAGCTAATACTATTGGGGCTTCCCCTGTGGCTCAGACAGTAAATAATCTACTTGCAATGCAGGAGACCTGGGTTCAATCCCTGGGTTGGGAAGATCCCCTGGAGAAGGGAAAGATTACCCACTCCAGTGTTCTTGCCTAGAGAATCCATGGACAGAGGAGCCTGGCAGGCTATAGTCCATGGGGTTGCAGAGTTGGACACGACTGAATGACTAATACTTTCATTAGTATTATAGCCGTACTTTAGTGATGAAGATAAATTTTCAGATAAAATTTTGAGGTTTTTTTTTTCTATCAGTAAGAAGTTTTAGGTCTATCATAAACCCTAAGAAACAAAGCATCCGTCCCCAAAACTCTGCTGCTCCCCGTGAGGGATGGCAAATGCCATCAAGCCTGTTGATCCCATTCTCTCTTCACCCTGCAGACCTTCAGCAGGTTCCCAGCAGCATCATTGTCCCCATCTCCCTTCACGATGTCCCATCACAGATAACTCGGGCCATGGAAAAGGAGGAATACTGGGACTTCAATATTTTTGAACTGGAGGCTGCCACTCATAAAAGGTGAGCCCATGGAAGCCCAACAGATGGGGAATTTGATTCCAACGGCCAGTGTGGAGAAGGCCTCCCTGGGAGTGTAGGCTTTGCTCAGAGTGGTCCCTGGTCAGGGAGGAGGCTCCAGGGAAGGAGCAGCAGGTACCTTGAGTCTCTAGGGCCTCGGGGTCAGCGAGGGGTCAGGGAGAAGCCAAGAGGAGTTTGCCTGGCCACAACTGCCGCAGAGAGAGCAGGTGACTCACTCGGAGTCTCCAGGTAGCAGAGGTTTTCTTTTTGGAAGGTACGGTTATTAATTCGTCCTGTAGGTATTAAGTAGTGATATGTTGAAACTGCAGCAAAGAGCCTCAACTCAGAACTACTGGCAGTCCCAGTGGTTAAGACTCCACGCTTCCAATGCAGGGATCGGGTTTGATCCCTGGCCAGGGAACTAAGATCCCACATGCCACTAAGTGCAGCCAAAAAAATAAAATAAATAAATACAGGATGCACATGCCGGTACGAGCTGTCCCCAGATCTTGGTTGCTGTGTTGGTCACAGGCATGGGAACACCCCAGACTCTAGTGTCCTGACCTGAGTGTGGTCCTGAAGAGCAGGGCGGGATTGGGTTTCCCCTCCCATTTTATACATCGCTGGAGGAGTGTGGTTGGCTTGGCACACAGGAAGGGTGTTCAGACCTGATGCCAGCCAGCACTGCCCTTCAGGAGGGTGAGGCATGGACGCCAGCCAGCAGGCAGAGAGGGGCTGTTACAGGAGACTCGTCACGTCTCCTCCCAGGTGGGCGGTAGTCCCATGACAGCCCCTGCCCTGTGCTCACAGAGCGAGTCAAGTTTCTGAGACATTCTGCATCCGCGTGCCCCACAGGGCCAGTGACAGCAGCAAACAAAGCTGTGGGCACTGCTTTACATCCTAACGTGAGCTGGGACAGAGCAGTTCTGTCCAAGTCCTGGGAGCCCCACCAGTTTGGATACTGCCTCAAAAGAGCCAAAAGCAAAGGCCAGATGCTGGATGACGGTGACTCTCAAGGACGGGCCTCAATTGGCACCAGCTGGTCACCTGTCAGGGGAAACCCCCACCTCCAGAGTGTTGAGACTGTCACGTGATGTGTGCCAGCATCTGGCTCGTGTGCTGCTGTAGGGAATTGGTATCTTCTTAGAGCAAGACGTCTGGCCAGTGACACACAGCAAGGCAACAGGGGAGGACGCGGTTAGCCTGGCAGCACGTTGACCAGGAGACCCTCCTGGTGCCGGGCAGATGGTGCAGCAGCTAGGGCAGTGGGGAGCACCAGGCGGGTGCCCCCAGAATTGCAGCTGGGCTCTGCCCAGGGCTGGTGCTGGCCACCAGGAGAGAGGGCAACAGGGCGCCCCCTGAAGGCCACCCTCACAGGCTCCACTTGGCTGCCTCGCTCACTCCCTGAAGTCTGGCTCAGGTTTGCTTGCTGGATCTGAACAGATCAGACGCTGGCAGGTTCCCTGCTTTGTTTTAATGCTGTGGATGTTTTTCTCTACAGGCCTTTGATTTACCTTGGTCTCAAAGTGTTTGCTCGCTTCGGAGTCTGTGAAGTCTTAAAATGCCCCGAGGCGACGCTGAGATCCTGGTTCCAGACGATCGAAGCCAATTATCACGCTTCCAACCCCTACCACAACTCCACACACTCTGCTGATGTGCTGCACGCCACTGCGTACTTTCTATGCAAAGAGAGGATCAAGGTGAGCTGTGCTGACGCCCCGTGCTTCACAGCAGGGCCGAGGGTGCAAGGTGTAGGGTGCAGTCTGGCCCTGGAAGGGTGGGGCCTCCTGAGAAGCAGGACCACAGCCTGGCTCTGGGGAGTGGATAACTAATTCCCAGCGTGGCCCTGGGCATTCCACGTTAGAACAGGAGCCACTTTAGCTCCAGCTTTGAGGGCTCAGGAGCAAAGGGAATGTGAGTGTGT
Organism: Antilocapra americana; assembly: GCA_007570785.1. Taxonomy (NCBI): domain Eukaryota; kingdom Metazoa; phylum Chordata; class Mammalia; order Artiodactyla; family Antilocapridae; genus Antilocapra; species Antilocapra americana. Next base: position 2,689,442 of record ML663015.1, read on the forward strand.
CACAGGAGCGTCACAGAAGAAAGTGCCATCCAAGGCACTGCTCATTGCCCACTTCCAAACCAAGCTTTCTAAGAAAGCTTTTCACACTGTATATTATTTCATTAGGGAAATGTTCAAAGCAGCAACTAGACCTGCACTGCTTTGCCAGAGTATTTGTGTTATTAGTATTTCCATCAGCATCTGCCATAAACTGGCACAGAAGTCCCAGGGAGTGCTGGTGCATGGCCATTTCACTTTCAGAAGTACTTGAGAGCGAAGAATCAGTGAGAAATCAGGGCCTCATGAGGAATGAGACAGGTCAGCCTCCTGGCACGAGTACAGGGCAGACAAGTCTAGCCTCCCTCTAGTTGTGTTCTTTGGTGGTTTTTTGTTGTTGTTTTATGAAAGGTCATGACTAAGAAGACCGTAGGTAGAACAAGAATCTGGGGAGAGGCCTGCTTTTATAAAGTATCAACACAGAGGGCAGAGGAGAGACATCTGTGCCAGTGTGGTTCAGCATAGTTCAGTTCAGTTCAGACAGTCATGTCTGACTCTCTGCGACCCCGTGAACTGCAGCACGCCAGACCTCCCTGTCCATCTCCAACTCCCGGAGTTTACCCAAACTCATGTCCATTGAGTCGGTAATGGATCTAACCATCTCATCCTCTATTGTCCCCTTCTCCTCCTGCCTTCAATCTTTTCCAACATCAGGGTCTTTTCAAATGAGTCAGCTCTTCGCATCAGGTGGCCAAAATATTGGAGTTTCAGCTTCAACATCAGTCCTTCCAATGAACACCCAGGACTGATCTCCTTGAGGATGGACTGGTTGGATCTCCTTGCAGTCCAAGGGACTCTCTAGAGTCTTCTCCAACACCACAGTTCAAAAGCATCAATTCTTCGGCACTCAGCTTTCTTTATATTCCAACTGTCACATCCATACATGACCACTGGAAAAACCATAGCCTTGACTAGATGGACCTTTCTTGGCAAAGTAATGTCTCTGCTTTTTAATATGCTGTCTAGGTTGGTCATAACTTTCCTTCCAAGGAGTAAGCGTCTTTTACCTTCATGGCTGCAGTCACCATCTGCAGTGATTTTGGAGCCCAGAAAAATAAAGTCAGCCACTGTTTCTCCATCTGTTTGCCATGAAGTGGTGGGACCGGATGCCATGATCTTAGTTTTCTGAATGTTGAGCTTTAAGCCAACTCTTTCACTCTCCTCTCTCACTTTCATCAAGAGGCTCTTTAGTGCTTCTTCACTTTCTGCCATAAGGGTAGCGTCGTCTGCATATCTGAAGTTATTGATATTTCTCCTGGCAATCTTGATTCCAGTTTGTGCTTCCTCCAGCCCAGTGTTTCTCATGATGTACTCTGCATATAAGCATAAAGGCAACCTAATTTTTGCTGTAATTCACTGCTTTTGAAACTCCTTGATAGATAACATACAAATATACATTCAGAAAGCTACTAATAACTTAATTTTTAACATAATGTATTGATGTAATTCACATCATAAAATTCACCCACTGAAAGTTAAAACTACCTGGGGGCTTCGCTGGGGGTCCAGTAGTTAAACCCCCTGCGCCCAGTGCAGATGGTGCTGGTCCAGTCCCTGCTTGGGGAACTAAGATCCCAAGTGCCATGCAGCATGGCCAAAAAGAACTTTTTTTTTTTAAGTTAAAACTATTGAATTGTAATTTAAGTAAATTTCCAAGGCTGATTTATTAGATATACACCTTTTCTTCAAGTGTTCGTAGGATATTTCCAAAAATTACTAAGACTGTCTTGATACTAAGACAGTCTTGATATACTTCAAAAACTTAAATAAAAAAATGTCAGCCACTACAAGTGAGAAAATATTTTGAACAAATCAGGTTTAAACAAAGAAATAAAACTAAAAATAACAGAAAACAACAAAATGAGAAACCTATGTATCAAAACCTATAGAATGAGAAGAACAAAGTGATCATTTGGGATCATTCTTTGAAACACCAAGAGAATTCACTGCAAGCCGGACTAATCAAAAATACAGAAAACAGGAATATACACATTAGAAATGGACAATACTAGAAGAAAGTACCATGCACTTCTGTACTTACGAGTTTTAAATGAAAACTTTTGGCCATGCTGCATGGCATATGGGATCTTAGTTTCGCAACTGATAAAGTTTAAAATCAAAGTAATGTTGAAGTAGAAAGTCAGTACCTCAGACTAAGGACCTTTTTTTGTGATGGGTGTAGAGACAGTCTGGTTGAGGAAGTGACTCCTATCTGGTGAGGACATCTTGTGTCTTGGTAAATCTCTAACTTGTGCAAGACTGAGAATCAGATGATGTTTCCTCTGAAACATGCAAAGATGAAACTATTTCTGAGTAGAGTTAGGAGAACTGGATTTGCTCAACACTCTGCTTTTCTCAGAAGTTTGAAATACTCTCACCTTCAAGTCAGAAGGGCAGAAAGAACTACACCGAAGGCTACCCTGCTTTCAGTGCCATGCCCCAATTTTTAAAAGAACTCTTGTTTTCAGCAAACTTTAGACCCACTTGATGAGGTCGCTGCCCTCATCGCAGCCACTATCCACGATGTGGACCACCCCGGGAGGACCAACTCCTTCCTGTGCAATGCCGGCAGCGAGCTAGCCATCCTGTACAACGACATGGCTGTGCTGGAGAGCCACCACGCGGCCTTGGCCTTCCAGCTGACCACCGGTGACGACAAATGCAACATCTTTAAAAACATGGAAAGGTAAGAACAGTGAGCTGGAAAGCGTGTTTCCTTTTGCTCTTTACAAAACAATTTTGTTGAGATATAATTCAGGTACTATACAGTTCACCCATTTAAAGCATGCGGGGTCTTCGGTATATTCTGAGTTGTACAGCCATCTGAATAGTCGACATTTACAACATTTCCATCACCCCCCACCCAAGGAACCTCGAGCTCATGAGCAGTCCCTCTCCTGCCCCCAGGCAGGTAGTCACTGATCTACCTTCCGCCTCCATAGCTCTGTAAGTTCTGGGCATTTCATATGAATGGAAGCTCCCCAGGATGTGGTCTTCTGTGTCTGCCTTCTTTCATGAGCATGATGTCTTCAAGGTTCAGTTCCTTTGTGTCCTGAACATTTCAAGACAGCAGTGTAAGGCTGACACCTTGACAGATTCAGAAGCTGTCATCTTAGATCTCTGCCTGGCAGACTGCCCAGCAGACTTCTCACCACTGTCTCTGTTCACATGTCACTGCCCTGACCCTCACGTGAACTATCCAGTCCCAGGCTCCTCCATTTGTCTCACGTCTGATTTGTGACGCTGTGAGATTAGTGTCTTCTCTTCTCCGTGTTGCCCTCACTGTCTAGGGTGGGGCTGTTAGAAGTGATCTGTCATCAGGAATACTCTCTAATTGGGATTGTTAAGGGAAGTTATTAAACCTAAGGGATTGAAAAAAAAAACACCTCCATTTTTTCCTATGGTTTAGAATGTCATATGTGGACTTAAAAGTTGTTTTTTTTCATAGTTGCTTATATATACGTCAGTTATCTCTGGAAAAATGCACAAGACCCTGACAACTATGACTGTCTCCAGGGAAAAGAACGGCACAGCTGCACAGAGAGTTCAGTTTATACTCTTTGTACCTTTTACGTTTTTAATTAAATGATTTCCATCCTCAAAAATTAAATTTTAAAATAATATAAAGGGCTAGAGGAAGAAGCATCAGGTATGCACCATTGAGCTTTCAGATGGTCCACCCTCTGCATTTCTGAGCACTAAAATTGTTGGGTCTGAAGGTTCCCCTGTGTGGGGTATGTTCTTCATAACCCCAGCTGGCTATGTTCTAGCTTTTCTTTAATCTTAAAAACTATATGCCTTTTGCTTACGACAACAGTATGAACACTGTATCTATAGTCTTACCCATGTGCTGTGCTTAGTCACTCTGTTATGTCTGACTTTTTGCAGCCCCATGGACTGTAGCCCACCAGGCTCCTTTTAACTTCTGTTCAGGTTCCCCTGGCTAACAGCAGTCTACGCAGCAACCTCTAATCTCCACATTCTTTAAAGCATGCCCCGCCACTGCTGTCCTGCAGAAGGGAATGGCAACCCACTCCAGTTCTCTTGCCTGGAGAATGCCATGGACGGAGGAGCCCGGTGGGCTACAGTCTGTGGGGTCACAAAGAGTCGGACAGGACTGAGCGGCTAAGCACGCCACTGCTGTCCAGTTGGTTAGAGTTTCAGCCGCGGTGGACACAGGTCCTAGATCACAGCTGGTTTCCAGGAGCACTTGTCTGGTCTGGATCAGTAATCAGCAGCAGCCTCTCGTTTGTTGTTTGAAACAGGAACGACTACCAGACGCTGCGCCAGGGTATCATCGATATGGTCTTAGCCACAGAGATGACAAAGCACTTCGAGCACGTCAACAAATTTGTCAACATCATCAACAAGCCCTTGGTAGCATTAGAAGACAACAGGGTAAGCGAGCTGACGTCGACCGTTGTGTGTTTAAGGCCCTTCCTCCTACGTGTTGTGGGGAAACCTAGGCTTAAGAGATCATGAGTGTTATCCTCCTGGCACTGGGCTCACTGCATTTAAATAATTTTTTAACCAATAGAAATTAAAGTACAAAGACTTGGCAAGACATGACAATTCTGAAGGGACTTGATGACAGACAGGTGGACCATTCCTGCACCCTCTTTCAGCAGTTGCCCTGCTCCCCTCCTCTGAGCATTTTGGGGTCAGTTGGAGACCATGAGGTCTCTCACCAGCCACTGCCCACCAGGCAGCTGGCACCTATCCTCTGCTGGTTTGTGTCACAGGGGCATGGGGGTTGGGAGGCTCCTGGGTTTGGACCACAGGGTGCATTAGCTGCTTCCCAAGGCAGGAACCCACACCTGAGAAAGCAGCCAGTCTGAGTTTTAAGCTCTCGGTCATCACTTCCTTGTCTCCAATGGGCACAGTAGCCCTCGAGGCACAGCACTGAGGACATGGCGCAAGGTGTGCTCTGGATAAACAGCACCTGTTATGCTAGACTCAGTGTGAGCACAGCACCCGGAGAGCATGCTCTCCCATGAACCCTCTTCCTGAGGCCCACGTCTGCCCGACCAGCAACGCCACGTTCCTCCTCCCCAACTCCTGTCAACCCCCTGCCAGTCTTCCCCGAGCACAGAGGTGACTTATCCTAAGCAGACAGCCCCTTGAGTTCCAGCTCTACCGCTGCGGCTCAGTTGCTGGGCCGTGGCTTTTGTCTGTCCGTGGCTTTCTAGCTTATCACCCTTCACGCGTGTCCCGTCTCACCTGGTCTGAAACCTGCTGAGAACTCTGCTCGCCTCACCCTTGCCCATTCTCCAGTCTGTCAGAGACTTTATGCCCTTTCCAAGGACTCAGTCATCTCCCATGCACGGACACCCCAGTGACCCCACCCCACAGAAAGAAACCACATATCTTGCAGACTTGCTTCCTCCATGCATCCTGGGAAGTTGCCAGACTCAGTGGAGTCTTCATTCTCCTTGACAGTCATCTTCCTCCTCTCTGCTGTCATTACTTGGATTTTTACTGAGAGACTGGAAACCAGGATCCAGTGGGTCATAGCAGGTGGAAGAAACTCATTCCCAGTGGGCAGTACTGAACAGTAGTCACATACCTGCAGAGAAGGGTCAGCACAAAGCTGGTGGGCAGTGGGAGATGAGAATCACTGAGGACACTGTCTCTGTCACTTTGTAGGAGGTCAGGCAGCCTGGGCTCAGGGTCCCCTCTACCCATCTTGTCCCCACTGAGAGGGGATGACGGTGACTACTCACAGAAACCGTGTGACTGACTCCTCTGGAAAGCTGCTTGATGGGCCCAGAATCAGAAAGAGGAGACACTTGCTCATCTGTTTGACCCTTCTCCTTCTTCCAACCTGAATTTGCTTCAGGGGGCCAGTAAGCAGAGGGTCCCTCACACCATGGGCTGTGGCTCCATATCCAGAGGGCCTCCCTGTGAGTCAGACAGCAGGTACTACCTTGGAGAGACCGAGTCCAAGACTAGAGGCGGGACTCACGCTCTTATCCTGGCTCAGCTCAGTACCTCTGGCTGAGTCTCTCTACCTCTCAGAGTCCCGGCATCCTCATCCGTAAAATAGAATGGTAATTATGCTGATCTTCATGCCTACCACAAGATACCTTTGTGAGGGCAGAGTTTAGGGAGCATCAGTGTGTCCGACACACTGTGGCACACGGATGGCAGCCTTCAGCATCACCCCTCTCCCAGGGCTGGTGGGGGAAGCAGCGCCCCCGGAGGGTCACAGGACTGCCGGTTGGAGGGCAGAGAAAGGTTTCATTTTTTAGTTCATGTGGTTGTTTAATGAATATAAATAATAAAAGATAAAGCCAGTCTTTGAGTACTTACCGAGTGAGTGATGGAACAGAAAGAAAAGGCAACTGTGAGAAAGAGAGTCAAGATGGGGAAAGGCAGATATGCCAGCCTCCAGTGCTACACTCTACTTCCGGGTTCTGCTGGAATCTCACTGGGCCTTGGTTTTCCACGCTATAGACTGAGGGCCAACCTCAGAGCATCCTCGGCACTATTTTGACAGATCCTAACCATAGATCCCAGACAGAGCCTCAACGTGGTTACGGTGGGGATACAACAGTAAGACAGAGCTTGGTACCTGGGGTCCCGTTTTGATTGCTTTGAATTCCACTCATGCTTTAGGAAACTGATAAAGATCAAGAAGCGATATACACCATGCTCAGGACTCCAGAGAACCGGACTCTGATCAAACGGATGCTGATCAAGTGTGCTGACGTGTCCAACCCCTGCCGGCCCCTGGAGCAGTGCATCGAGTGGGCTGCACGCATCTCAGAGGAGTATTTCTCTCAGGTAAGATGCAGCTTCTGAAGTTCCCTCAAGTAAAAGAGAGAAACACCATAAGGACCATAAGAAGTAATGGACTTAAAACTAGAAGTGGCGTTCTAAAAGGAATGCTGTCCTTGAAGAACACTGCTTATATTACAGGCTTACTGGCAGAGAATTCTATTAGTTTTCCCTTATTTGAAAATGTATCTTATTTTGCCTTTGCCTTCATTCTTGCAGGATATTTTCAATGGATATTTGACATTTTCTCCTAGTAGCACTTTAAAGATATTAATACACTGTTGGCTGCCCCTCCTAGTTTCTCTAGGTAGAAAAAAATTCTCATGGGGGGAAAAAAAAAAAAAAAAAAATAAAAAAAATAAAAATAAAATAACTAAAATTTTTCCAAATTTAGTGAAAGATATATACATACAGATTTAAGAAGCTCAACAAATCCTAACCCATGCCCAGGTATGTCATACTCAGGCAGCTACTAGCTAGAGATACAGAAACAAAATTGAATTCACTCAGAGAAAAATGACATATTACTTATAATAACTTCATGTCAGAAACTATGGAGGCCAGAAGACATTGGAACAACATCTTTAAAATGCTGTTAGGAGAAAACTGTCACCCTACAATTCTGTATCCAGTGAAAATGTCCTTCAAGAATGAAGGCAAAATAGACACTGTCACACTGTGGCGAACAGTAGGGGAGTCTCTTAGACTATTGCTGGGAGTAGAACTACCGTATGACCCAGCAGTTCCACTGCTCGGCATATACCCTGAGAAAACCGTAACTGAGACGCTCCATGTACCCCAGCATTGACTGCAGCACTGTTGATGATAGCCAGGACGTGGAAGCAACCCAGATGTCCACTGGCAGATGAGCGGATAGAAGTTGGGGAATGTGTGTGCTCAGTCGCTCAGTAATATTCCATTATATGAAAAAGTAAAGGATTTGTCAGTTCTAATGAGGTGGATAAACCTAGAGACTGGCATACAGAGTGAAGTAAGACAGAAAGACAAAAATATTGTATATTAATGCATATATGTGGAATCTAGAAAAATGATAACTGTCTGCAGGGCAGAAATAGAGATGCGGATGTAGAGAACAGACTTGTGGACACAGCGGGAAGGAGGGCGGGACAGATTGGGAGAGTAGCACTGAAAATGGTAACAAAACTACAATGAGACAGCACTTCACATGTTAGAATGGCTGTCATCAAAAAGGTAAGTGAGTATTGTCAAGGGTGTGGAGAAAAGAGAGCCTGTGTGGACTGTTGGTGCACCCACTGTGGAGACACCTCAAAAATGAAAGATAGAACTACCATGTGATCCAGTATTTCTGAGAATTTATCCAAAGAAAACAAAAGCACTAACCGCCCCAAAAGATACATGCACTCCCTCGTTCACTCACAGTACCAAGTCGGAAGCAACCTAAGCATCCACTGATTGATAGGTCGGCGAGTAAGATGATGTGGGTATGCGTGTGTGCACGTAATGGGATGTCATGTAGCCATTAAAAAGAATGAACTCTTGCCATTTGGGACAACATGGGTGGGCCTTAAGTGGTTTATGCTAAGGGAAGTAGAAAAAGACAACTGTTGTATCATCTATGTGGAATCTTACAGAGAACAAAGTTGTGGTTGCTAGCTGAGTGGATGCAAGATGGTTAAAGGGAATCAAAAGGTACAAACTCCCAGTTATCAAATAAAGAAGTCATGGGGCTGTAATGTACAGCATGGGAACTGGAGTTAGTAATACAGTACTGCATATTTGAAAGTTGCTAAGAGAGTACATGTTCAAAGTTGTAATTATATATGGTGGTAATCATCTTGCAATATATGAAAATTTTGAATCATTATGTTTTATATCTGAAACTAATATAATGCTATGTATCAAATTCCTCAGTAAAAATAAAAAGATAAAAACACTTTAAAAAATTATAAACAGCTGGCTAACTATAAAAGTTTTTTTCCTTCTTGGAATTTCTCTAAATACATAGGACTATTTTATGCACAAGTTATAACACTGAATTGCAAAGGATATAATATATGTAGCCATAAGGCATATGGCAACTGTAGCACAAAGGATGGCAGAAAGTAAAATGGACCTACCTGAATCCAGGGTTTCTACATGGTACATAAAGTGTTACAATATTAGCTCATCAGACTGAGAAGTGCAGGATATATTTAGTAATCCCAAGATGTAATTAGTAATCCCTAGAGTAATCAGTGTACCTTAAAAGCTAATAGATATCATTATAATGGAATTCTAAAATTTATTAAATTATACAAAGGCAATAGGAGAAAACAAAAAAGAATAATAGAATAAATAGTCAAATAGTAGCTCCAACTCTAATCATATCAATACTTACTTTAGTGGACTAAACACTCCAAGACAGATAAATCAGGATGGATCTTGAAAAAATAATCCCAACTACATGCAGTCTACAAAAGACACTTAAAATATAAAGAACAGAGAGGTGTAAAGTGAATGGATGGAAAGAGATAGACCATGGAAACTGTAAATATAAGATTAGAATGGCTATATTAACCTCAGACAAAATAGACATCAAGACAAAAGACTACTACCAGAGATAAAGTGAGGTACTTCATAATGATAAAAAGTCCTACAGGAAGACATAAGCATCAGTGTGTGTGTATCTAATAACAGAGCTTCAAAATAAATGAGACAAGTACAACATGGTTGGAGATTTTAATACCCCCTTTCAGCAACTGATAGAACCACCAGATTAAAATATCAGTAAAAACACATAATCCCAACACTGTCAACCACCTTACCTTACTTAATGTTTATAAAACACTGTGTCACACGTCTACAGAATATTAAGGAGACTGATATGTTCACCAATATGCATCATGCTCAGTCACAGAAAAGATTCAGTAAATTTAAAATAATTGAAATTATACAGAATCTATTTTCCAGGCACAGTGGAATTAAATCAGAAATGAGTAACAATAAGGTACCTAGGTAACCACCAAATATGCAGAAACTGACAGCACATTTCTAAATAATCCATGGTTCAGATAAACAAAATTAGAAAACATACAGAATTAAGAGATTATGAAAATATATTTAAATCGTGGGATGCAAGCAAAACAGTGATCAGAGGGACACTTACTACTAGAGTAAAAGCCCTAAAGTCAACGTCTTAGGTTTCAGTTTAAGAAACTAGAAAAAGACAGAGGAAACCCAAAGCAAGCAGGCGAGAAGCAATGTAAGAGCAAAACATGAGGAAACAGGAAACACGGAAAAAAAAGAGAAAGGCGCCAGAATGGCGGAGTGGGAGGACTTGAGCGCATCTCCTCTAGTGAGGGCACCGGAACCACAACCAGCTGCGGAGCAACCTCGTCACAGAGGGGCCGGCGCCTGCCTGGAGAGACCCTCTACACCAGAGGCAGGAGGAGGGGCCCTCTCACGAGGTAGTCAGATCCCACACCTGCAGAGGTTCTCCCACAGGAATGAGTGCTGAGCCACCTCAGGCTCCCAGGGGAGGAGCCCCCAGAGAGCTGGGCTTGGATGGCCAGCTGCGCTTGCGTGCAGGAGCGCCACAGGACTGGGGGAGACAGACTCCACTCTTGAGGGCTCACCCAAGGTTGCATGAGCACTGGGGCCCAGGGCAGAGCAGTGACTCCGTTAGAGCGTGAACCAGACCTACCTGCAGGTCTTGGAGGGTCCTCTGGAGGTGGGGATCAGCTGTGGCCCCTGTGGGGGCAGGAACACCAGTGGTGGAGGCCCTGTGGTATATTCCTCAGCTGAGCTCTCCTGGAGGTCACCGCTTTGGCACTGAGACCTGTACCCACCCAGCGGCCTGCAGGCTTTAGTGCTGGGACGCTTCTGGCCTTCTTGGATGGGAAGAATCAATGTTGTCAAAGTTACTATACCGCCCAAGACAATCAAATTCAGTTCAATCTCTCTCAAATTACCAATGGCATTTTTCACAGAAGTAGAACAAATTTTTAAATTTGTATGAAAACAAGAAAGACCCCAAATAGCCAAAACAATCTCAAGAAAGAAAAACAGAGCTGGAGGAATCAGTCTCCCTGACATCAGGCTATATTGTGAACCTATAGTCATCAAAGCAGTGTGGTATTGGCACAAAAATAGAAATACAGATCATGGAACAAAATAGAAAGCCCAGAAATAAACCCATACATCTATGGTCCTTAATCTATGACAAAGGAGGTGAGAAAATACAATGAAGAAAAGACAGTCTCTTCAATAAGTGGTGCTGGGAAAAAACTCTCAGCTACATGTAAAACAATGAAATTAGAACATTCTCTAACACCATACACAAAAACAAAACTCAGTGGATTAAAAGCCTAAATGTCAGACCAGATACTATAAAAGTCTTAAAGGAAAGCATAGGCAGAACACTCTAACATAAATCACAGCAATATCTTTTTGGATCTGTTTCTAGATTAATGAAAATAAATAAATGGGACCTAATTAGAAGCTTTTTGCACAGGAAAGGAAATCATAAACAAAATGAAAAGACAATCCACAGAATGGGAGAAAATATTTGCAAATGAAGAGATTGACAGGGATTAATCTCCAAAATATACAAATAGCTAAAGTAGCACAATATCAAAAAACCCAAATAACCCAATAAAAAGATGCCCAGATCTAAACAGACATTTCTTCAAAGACAACATACAGATGGCCACAAAGCACATGAAAAGATGCTCATCATCACTAATTATTAGAGAAATACAAATCAAAACTATAATGATTTATCACCTCACACTAGTCAGGAATGTCCATCAAAAAGTCTTCAAACAATACATTCTGGAGAGGGTTTGGAGAAAGGGAACGCTCCTATACTGTTAGTGGAATGTAAATTGGTACAGCCATTATGGAGGTATAGAGGTTCCTTCAAAAGCTAAAAACAGCTACTATATAATCCACCAATCCCATTCCTAGGCATATATCCTAAGAAAATCATGCATCCCAGTGTTCATTGCATCACTGTTTATAATAATCAGGACATGGATGTAATCTAAATGTCCATCGACAGAGGAATGGGAAAGAAAAAAAGGAATATTATGTAGCCATAAAAATGAAAATGCCACTTATAGCAACATGGATGGACCTAGAGATTATCATACTAAATAGACATTAATATCATATCAGCTTCTATGTGAAATCTAAAAAAATTCTAAAACAAAGGAACTTATTTACAAAACAGAACAGAGTCACAGACTTTAAGGGAGAGGGATAAATTAGGAGTTTGGGATTAACAGATACACACTACTGTATATAAAATAGATAATCAATAAGCTCCTACGGTATAACACAGGGAACACCACTCAATATTCTCTAATAACCTATATGGGAAAAGAAGCTAAAAATAAGTGTATATATATATAACTGATCCATTTTGCTATACACCTGAAACTAATGCACTGAAAATGAACCATACTCCAAACAAATTTTTTAAAAAAGATATATGTATAACTGAATCACTCTGCTGTATACCTGAGACTGACACAACATTGTAAATCAACTGTACTCCAGTATAAAATAAAAATTAAGAAATGTTTTAAAGAATAAATTTTCAAAGCCAAAAGTTGATTTTTTGGCAAAATTAACAAAATTGGTAAATACACAGCTAAAATAACCAAGAAGAGTGCAAATCACCAATATCAGGAATGTCACAATAAATTTGACCACTTAGATGAAATGGATGAATTCCTTAAAAATTGTCAATACAATTTATCCTAACTGACAGGATTACATAATAACCTTAGAAAATCCATAGTAGAGAAATTTGTCAAAATGCTTTCATGATTTTTTTTAAATAAAGAAAACTCTAAATAATTTCATTGAGGAATTCTGTCAAACATTTAAGGAATAAGTAATGCTAGTCTTACAGATTAAACCAGAAAACAGAGGTGAGACATTTTCCAACTCATTTTCTGAAGCTGTTATTATCCTGGTACGTAAATCTGACAAAGGCATCCCAGGGGAAAGTTACAGCTCATTACCCTCAGGAACCCAGATGTGGAGATGACTCACTGGACAGCTGACCAGGGAAGGCATGTCAGGAGAGCAGTCAGGCCGGTGGGCTGTGAACCCAAGGCTGTTCTGCACCCTCCACCCTTTGCCACGCACGCACCAGGGCAGAGACTCACATGGAGCTGACTCTGCTGAGCCAGCACTGGTCTGACAGCAGAGGCTCCCCCACAGTGGAGGCCCAGACTTGTCAGTATTCCCCACTCATCCTCTGCCCAGAGCCCCCGACCCTGCCTCTCACACTTCCTGGGGTGTGCTCCCGGCTGGTGTAGATGGTCTCTGCCCTGCCTCTCAGGAAAGCCTGGCCTGAGCAGTCACAGCCAAGCTTGTGTACCTCGGCTCCCAGGCCTGGAACAGCAGCGGCTCCTCCTGCTGGCCTGGCCTGGAGTCTAGCACCGTCCGCCTGCACAAGGGAGCCCAGGTCTTGTCCTTGGCACTGTCCCCAGCACTGTCAGCGCCTCCCGGCATAAGCGCGTCTCTGCAGCACGGTGCTACATGCAGAACGGTCCCTCCCGGGAAAACTCCCAGAGGTTACCTGCTGTCCTCCAGTGGAGATTTCATGTTGAGAGCTGTAGTGAATCACTGTCACTTCCAGGGAAAGTCACCTGCCTTTAGCTGTGGAGGCCAGTTCTTCCAGTGTCTCGGGCCTCAGACCAACTGACGTGCAGGGCGAGGTGGTCGTAACTTCTCACCAGTCCCTGGCGCCCTGCTGGTGATTGCCAGGCCTCAGAAAAGACAGAAGCAGAACAGAAGCGGGGAGGCAACTCCTGGCCAGCTGTCCAGAACAGCCCTGGGCTGGGGGGACAAGGGGGACTGGCCCAGTTTGCCCTGTGGGAACAGTTCCAGGTGTAAGAGTTGGAGGGACAGGCTTCCAGCCCCAAGTGTAGGTCTGCTTTTGCTCCCACGGAACACCTGAATTCTGGTCCCCGGATTAGACGCTTTACACAGGTCCTTCACTCTCCCACAGCCCCACATGGCCCGCAGAGCTCAGCCACTAGAGCCAGGCTCTGGATGATGGCCGAATGCACTGCATACCTCCCATCCTCAGCCCTTGCTCTCACTGACCACCCTCCAGAGAAGCCAGGACTGGTCAGCAGGTCCACTCGAACAGGATCTCCACCCCCTGCTGGATGCCCCTAGAGAAGCAATTCCTGCCGCACACCAGGCTTCCTAAGTGTTAACTCCCCGCCTGTCTTTCATGTTGAGCTGCCCCTTCTGTTACCTTCTCATTACCTGCCCACAGGGGCAGCCTGCCCAGACCAACAGAACAAAGATCCAGGACCCCTGAGGATAGCTGTGCCTCCAGAGCCAGGGGATAGCTCCAGTCCTTTCTCCAGGCTCACCCCAGCCTTATTTGGTCTTACAACTTAAGACCCCTCATCCTGCCCCTTGGATAACCATCTATTTAACTCTTAGCCCTGGCTGCCTGGCTGCCCAGGGACCTCTCAGTGATTCCAATGGCACCCTCAAACCCTCCGAGTTCACACTTCATTCCAGGAAGGACCCCCTGCTTCATCACCACCCTCCAGGCAACACTTCATCCTTTCTCCTGGATCCTTTGATGAAAACAACATGATGCAAAAGAACAAACAAGAAATTCCCTTATATCTTTTAAGATAAACTTGTCTCCCACCCTTCACCAGGATCTTCATTATATTTCCAATTTTGTACACATATTATTGAAATACTGAAGATGTTCTGGAAGGGTCTGGCTATCAAAGTACATAAAATGTTCATCCTAGAGCTTTTTTGCCTCAAGGGTATTCAGAACTTTTTTAAATAAAATAGTCTAGCCTGAGGTGAAAAGCAGGCACTTGTCCCTTCTCTGTGAAGGGGGCTGTTTCTCATTCTGCACTGTGGCCCTGTGTCAGTTCCTGACATGCCCACAGGTGGGAGGTGGATGGGCAGACTGGTATGCTGGTTCACTGCAGGAACCCCGCATGGCACCCCCAGGAGCTTTGGCAAAAGGCTTCAGGTGCCGAAGATGTGGGTTGGGTGGTCCCATCAGGGACGACAAGACATGTCGTGGAGGGCCTGGGTGCTTGGCTGGCACTGTGACCGGCTTCTCCCACGAGCTCCCTGGGCTGCCAGGAGAGGCTCCGGTGAAGGGAATGCTCCTGGTGGGTGTCGAGCTGATCCTGGGGTCTCTTAATTCTGGCATTTTCTGCCTTGCAGACAGACGAAGAGAAGCAACGGGACTTGCCTGTGGTGATGCCGGTTTTTGACAGAAACACCTGCAGCATCCCCAAATCCCAGATCTCTTTCATCGACTACTTCATCACAGACATGTTTGATGCCTGGGACGGTAAGAAGGCACAGAGTGTATCTCCCTCAGTAACGGGGAACCCACTTTAAGTAGCGCATACTGCCCTTCTGACTGTAGAGAATGTTTGGGGGCTGAGAGTGTGCAGAACCCGAGGAGAAGCCAGGCGCTGTCAAGGAGGTCCTGGAGGACGGGGCGCTCTCTGCTCTTTTTCCTCAGCTGCCCCTGGCTCCAGGGCTACCTGTTGTCCCAGTTGCAAAGATGAGAGCATTAAACGTGGGGCTGAAAGGGCTGCTTTTCAAAAGCCCAGGATTCAAAACCACTTATTTTCTGAGGGAGTTCTTCCGCTGTCCGCTCCCTCAGCTTCTCTGTCTCCCCTGGTAGCCGACCTGAGGGCAGGCTGGTCTCTGAAGGGGGCACATCCCTTCTCGTAGCCCTCAGCACAGGCGGAGCCCCCTGTCAGATAGAGGGTTTTTAGGGAAGAGCCCCTGCCGGGAGGCGGACCCACATCCAGTCCCGATCCCGTCAGCAGGAGACGAGCCCGTGTCTCGGTGCTGAGAGGCCAGGGACGGAGGACTGAGGTGGCGGAAGGCACTGGGGCCTTGGGCCAGATGGCAGGCTCTGCTCACGGCTTCTGGGCCGAGACCGGACATGGCCACTCCCGGCCCAAGTTTTCTTCACTAGCTCGCTGCTCGAGCTATATGCTGCAAGTGGAAGGGGATGGGAACAAGGAAGGGGGATGGGATGCCCAAGATTGCCGGTCAGGGCTGGGATCAGGCAGCCCAGGCCCCAGGGTGTGGATTAATGCTGGTAAAACTGGCAAGCCCCCTTCCTCCATCTGCCAGAGCCATCAGCTGGTGACAGAGGCATGGCTGGCACTGAGCACAGATGGGGTTTCTGCTTATCCAGGCCGCGGGCCAAGCCATGTCCACCGAGCATGGAGCACTGTCCCCTCCTGTCCATCTCTCTCCTTAGAAAGCCTCCATGCACACCCCGGGAAGGTGCAGTCTTTTCACACTCCCGTCTTCCTTACAGCCTTTGTAGACCTGTCCGAGCTAATGCAGCATCTCGACAACAACTTTAAATACTGGAAAGGACTGGACGATATGAAGCTGCGGAGCCTGCGCCCACCTCCCGAATAGCACAGTACCCCTGTGGTCACCGGGGATTCCTGAGGGCAGCCAGAGGTCCTTTCTGTATTAGCCGATCAGCCTCCCGACGCAGAGAGCCTGCGTGAGCACCCAAGGACGCGGTCACCTTCCTTAACCACCACCTGATGCCACTGCTGTAGACAGGCTTCGTCTACTCATTGTGCCAGCCTGCTGCTGAGGCTCCACAGAGAGTCTCAGAGAACATGGCTTGCAAACCTCTGTCTGTCCAAACCCGAGCTCGGGAGGGCCAGCCAAGAACACTGATGGAGATTCTGCCGGTGACAGAGAATGTCTTATTGCAGTTTCTCTTGATTATGTTCAGCACTAAGAACAGCTAATGGCAATCGGATCTTTTCCACATCATAGAAGGTGCAATCACTCACTTTGGAACACTACTGAAAGTGACTTCTCTTTTAAAATTGAAAAAGACAAATTCTGAAGTTGATTATTAATATCAATTATTAAAATTTTCTATTTATTTTATTAGAAGCTCACTATTTTCTATGAATTCATAAAAATACTTCAAAGCCAAAGCCAACTTTAGATGCCATGACCAAATTTACATGATTCATAGTCATTAAATATGCATCACTTGGTGTATAGACTTTTTTTCATAATGCAAATTTAAAATAAATGATACATTTTTACTGCTCTATAGAAATATTTGTGTATGTTAGACTTTTCTGATTGATGTTAATTGGGAAAACTGTTTTGAAATCCAAAAAGGCACAGTGGTTGTCTGAGGAGGCCTTACAAATAGTTGAGAAAAGAAGAGAAGCGAAAGGCAAAGGAGAAAAAGGAAAGATATACTCATCTGAATGCAGAGTTCCAAAGAATAGCAAGGAGAAATAAGAAAGCCTTCCTAAGTGAACAATGCAAAGAAGTAGAGAAAAACAATAAAATGGGAAAGATGAGAGATCTCTTCAAGAAAATTAGAGATAACAAGGAAACATTTCATGCAAAGATGGTCATAATAAAGGACAGAGATGGAATGGACCTAACAGAAAAAGGTTAAGATATCTAAACAGAAAATATTATGAAGAGGTGGCAAGTATATACAAAAGAACTATTCAAGATAGATCTTAATAACCCAGATAACCATGATGGTGCGATCACTCACCTAGAGCCAGACATCCTGGAATGCGAAATCAAGTGGGCCTTAGGAAGCATCACCACAAACAAAGCTAGTGGAGGTGATGGAATTCCAGCTGAGCTATTTCAAATCCTAAAAGATGATGCTGTGAAAGTGCTGCACTGAATATGACAGCAAATTTGGAAAGCTCAGCAGTGGCCACAGAACTGGAAAATGTGTATTATCATTGCAATCCTAAAGAATGTTCAAACTACCACACAGTTGTGCTCATTTCACATGGTAGCAAAGTAATTCTTAAAAGTTCGCCAAGCTAGGCTTCAACAGTACATGAACCAAGAACTTCCAGATGTTCAAGCTGGATTTAGAAAAGGCAGAGGAACCAGACATCAACTTGCCAACGTCTGTTGGATCATAGAAAAAGCAAGAGAATTCCAGAAAAACTTCTACTTCTGCTGTGTTGACTATACTAAAGCCTTTGACTATGTGGATCACAACAAACTGTAGAAAATTCGTAAAGAAATGGAAATACCAGACCACCTGACCTGCCTCCTGAGAAACCTGTATGCAGGTCAAGAAGCAACAGGTAGAACCAGACATGAAACAGACCATTTCACGATTGGGAAAGGAGTTCGTTAAGGGCTGTAATTGTCACCCTGCTTATTTAACTTATATGCAGAGTCATGTGAAATGCCAGGCTGGATGAAGCACAAGCTGGAATCCAGACTGTTGGGAGAAATATCGATAACCTCAGATGTGCAGGTGATGCCATCCTTATGGCAGAAAGTGAAGAGGAATGAAAGAGCCTCTTGATGAAAGTGGAAGGGGAGAGTGAAAAAGCTGGCTTAAAACTTAACATTCAAAACACAAAGATCATGGCATCCAGTCCCATCACTTCATGGCAAAGTGATGGGAAAATGTGGAAACAGTGATAGACTTTATTTTCTGGGGCTCCAAAATCACTGCAGATGATGACAGCAGCCATGAAATTAAAAGACGCTTGCTCCTTGGAAGAAAAGCTATGACAAATCTATACAGTGTATTAAAAAGCAGAGACATTACTTTACCAACAAAGGTCTGTGTAGTCAAAGCTATGGTTCTTCCAGTAGTCATGTATGGATGTGAAACTGGACCAGAAAGAAAGCTGAGTGCTGAAGAATTGATGCTTTTGAACTGTTGGTGTTGGAGAAGACTCTCGAGAGTCCCTTGGCCTGCAAGGAGATCCAACCCAGTCAGCCCTGAAGGAAATCAGTCCTAAATAGTCATTGGAAGGACTGATGCTGAAGCTGAAGCTCCAATACTTGGGCCACCTAATGCAAAGAGCAGACTCATTAGAAAAGACCCTGATGCTGGGAAAGATTGAAGGCAGGAGGAGAAGGGGACAGCAGAGGACAAGATGGTTGTATGGCATCACTAACCTGATGGACACGAGTTTGAGCAAGCTCCGGAAGATAGTGAAGGACAAGGAAGCCTGGCGTGCTGCAGTCAATGGGGTTGCAGAGTCAGACACAACTGAGTCACTGAACAGCAACTAGTAACCCCAGAAGAGCTTGAAGGGGCTCTTCTGTGCAGCAGCCAGAGCTCCATCACTGGCTCCGCAGGCGACTCCCCAAAGTGAAAGAAATTGGACTAAGAAATTTTCCTAAAAATTTTATACTTGAATTTCCAAAAGTCTGCCTTATTTTGTATTCAGTGTTTCTACAGAATATTCTCGATAAAAACAGAGAAAATGGAATATTTCATGAATTGACATTTATAATTAATGTTTTCATCTGGATTTGGAGTCTTTGATTCCAGAAATTTATAACGGTTCTGTATCTTCACATTTTGAACAAGTTCTAGTACCGTTTAAAAAAAAAATGACACAATGACATGTCAAAGTTCTTGCTGTTTCCTTTTAAACTTGTCTGTTTTTTCCACATGAAAATGAAATTAAACTATTTGTTGTAAAGAAAACATGTGTTACCTTTTCTTTGAAGTCTTAAAATACTTTATCTCTTTCTCCATAAAAATAAAGAAAATACCTTTTTTTTTTTTAACAGAAAAATTAGTTAAATGACTTTTTCTGGTCACAAAGGGCCAGAATATGTTGAAGAATCCTCAGAGATACCTTTAATTCACCACTAGGTGCCCATTCAGGCAGATCACGTGCCCTGGAGGGCCAGCAGAGGGGCTCCCAGGGATGGTCCTGGGTTCCTGATGTCCATTCAAGATGTTATGACACTCTGGAGGTCTGACAAGGCCAGCCCCTCAGAGGTCTCTCTGTCTAAGGAAACAACCCCCCCCCCCTTTTCCTGTGTGGAGACAGGTGGCCCAAGTTGGTAACTGTTGACTGACATGGGAAGAAAGCCCTCTCCCTCCAGGAAAGAAGAGAGTGATCCCATGAGGAACTCAACCATCATGAGGCAGAGATGGAATAATCAGCAAGAGACTTTAAGATGAAAGCACTTAATGTGTTTGAAGCAATAGAAAAAGCAATGGAAACCATAAGGTAAACCAAGGTAGTCTTGAACAAAAAAATCTGAAAAAGAACCAAAGATACATTTCTAGGCATGAAGAACATAGTCATCAAAACAAATGGAAAACTTCTGCGTAGGTTTAACAGAAAACCAGACATAACTAAAGAGAGAAGCAGCCAATTGGAAGGTTTAAGGAAATGACTCAATGTGTAGCACAGAGATTAAAAATGGAGAATGTGAAAGCAGTGTTGAAATATGGAGGGTAGGATGATGCTCCAAACTGTGTGCAGATGGTGACTGCAGCCATGAAATTAAAGACGCTTACTCCTTGGAAGGAAAGTTATGACCAACCTAGACAGTATATTAAAAAGCAGAGACATTACTTTGCCAACAAAGGTCTGTCTAGTCAAGGCTATGGTTTTTCCAGTGGTCATGTATGGATGTGAGAGTTGGACTATAAAGAAAGCTGAGCACCAAAGAATTGATGCTTTTGAACTGTGGTGTTGGAGAAGACTCTTGAGAGTCCCTTGGACTGCAAGGAGATCCAACAAGTCCATCCTAAAGGAGATCGGTTCTGGGTGTTCATTGGAAGGTCTGATGTTGAAGCTGAAACTCCAATACTTTGGCCACCTCATGTGAAGAGTTGACTCATTGGAAAAGACCCTGATGCTGGGAAGGATTGGGAGCAGGAAGAGAAGGGGACGACAGGATGAGATGGTTGGATGACATCACCAACTCGATGGACATGAGTTTGGGTGGGCTCTGGGAGTTGGTGATGGACAGGGAGGCCTGGCGTGCTGTGATTCATGGGGTCACAAAGAGTTGGACACAACTGAGCGACTGAAATGAACTGAACTGAACTGAAACTGTGTCTAAATTAGGTGATCTGTGGGGAGAAGCACTATCCAGAGAATGCCTGGGAGTCCCTCCAGACCTGACAAGCCAACTCCTCATATTACAGGGCACATCAAATCTCACATAGGATGACACAACACCGTGAAAATGCAGAGTGTTCAGCTTCAAGAGTAAAACCTGAAAGGTATGAGAAAAGACAGATCACTTCCAAAGGAATGAGTGTTAGACTGCCATCAGAATTTTCCTTTGCAACAATGAGAAGACAAGGAAATAGTATTTCAAAACACTGAAGGAAACTGTCAGCCTAGAATTACATATGAAACTATGGTTCAAGAGTGAAGGTAAACAGATTATTCCAGACATGCACATATGTTAATCATAAACAGAACACTACGGAAAAAAAAACTGCTGAAAGATGTACTTCTTTAACGAGTTTAGAAAGAGGAGGTGGGGTATCTATAGAAAGCAGTGGTAAGCACAGATTGGTAAACATCCAGACAAAATTAAGTAGGTATAGGGGGGGGGGGGGCACGGGGAATAACAGCAAGAAACAGGTCACATTCTGAGGTTTCAGGGTATTTGAATTTGGGGGGAGATTATTCAACCTGCTGGGCTTCCCAGGAGGCTCAGTGGTAAGGAGTCTGCCTGCCAAGCAGGAGCTGCAGGTTCAGTCCCTGAGTCGGGAAGAGCCGCTGGAGGAGGAAATGGCAACCCACTCCAGCATTCTTGCCTGGGAAATCCCATGGACAGAGAGCCTGGTAGGCTATAGTTCATGGGGTCACAAAAGAGCTGGACACAACTGGGTGACTAGACCACAGTTCATTACAGGTGGTGATACCCACCCTGTTCTTGTTCTTACCTGCTTGCTCCAATGAGGCAAGCTGCCATGTTGAGAGCTGCCCTATGGAGAGGCCTACATGCAAAGAAGGCAGCCTTCAGCCCGCAGCCACCACGGAGTCATGCTGCCAGCACCCACACAAGCATGCTGGAAGCAGATTCTGCCACGGCTGGGTTTTCGGATGAGACCGCAGCTGCCGCAGACACCTGAGACCTGGGCCGGAGGACCCGGGTTCCTACCCACGGAAACGAGGGACGGTAAATGGCTGTTCCCTGCCAGTAACTTTAGGGTAATTAGTTACACAATAACAGATAACTAATACAGTACACAGCAGTTAAAAAGAAGGAAGTAGAGCTGCAGATGTCAACAGGGAAAGGCTTAAGAATATTAAAAGAAAAGACTAAGTTGCAATATGATACCATTTGTGTCGATTTTTTGAATACCTGAAACAATACTCTGTTGCTCATGGACAAATTAATAGTAGGAGCATTAAAACATTCATGAAGTTTTCCAGTGCTGTGAACTGGCTTGTGTGACACCAAGCTCCTGGTGTAGAGACAAACTAGAGAAGCAAGTGCTTTCCCCTCCACACTCCCTTAGGTTCCCCTGTGAGATGCCAGCGCGTCCCAGTAGAGAACCCATCTGCCAACGCAGGAGATGTAAGAGATGCGTGCTGGATCCCTGGGTCGGGAAGAGCCCCTGGAGGAGGGGATGGCAACCCACTCCAGCATTCTTGCCTGGAGAACCCCACTGACAGAGGAGCCTGGCGGGCGACTGTCCATAGGGTTGCAAAGAGCTGGACACAGGTGAAGTGACGTAGCACTTACATGTGCCTCCGATGCAAGCGTGCGAGCTCTATGTGGAAATGTTTCACAGGGGCTTCCCTGGCGGTCCTGTGGTTAGGATTCCGTGCTTCCACTGCAAGGGGTGCAGGTTCAATCCCTGACCAGGGAACTAAGATCCCTCATGCCATGCCATGCAACCAAAATTAAAAGAATCACGTCATAAATGAAGAACACATGTAGAGCTGTTGACTCTGCATTTTCCCCACTGGCAGCGCTGACTGCAGTGGAAGCAGGAGGCTCTGGGGCACAGCAGCTGACTCAGCTCAAGCCCTGATCTGTATTTTAGGAAATGGCAACCCACTCCAGTACTCTTGCCTAGAAAATTCCATGTACTGAGGAGCCTGGTAGGCTACAGTCCATGGAGTTGCAAAGAGTCGGACACGACTGAGCAACTTCACTCCAGGAAACTCAATCAAGAGTTCCGATAAGCCCCTTCCATTGTGGCTAGCCTGAGGGGGTTGTCCAGCCTCAAAATCAAGGCGCCCAACCATGACCAGGAGGGCACACTGCAACTTCTCAAAAGTGGTGACCTCAGGGGAGGGGAGGCACTGGTACTGGAGAGACGTTCAAAGGAAAGGAATCTAAAACAGACATGGCAAAATATTGACATTAATTCTGGTGATGGGTATGTGCTGCATGCTAAGTTGCTTCAGTCGTGTCCAACTCTTTGTGATCCATGGACTGTAGCCCACCAGGCTCCTCTGTCCATGGGATTCTTCAGGCAAGAATACTGGAGTGGGTTGCCATGCCTTCCTCCAGATCTTTCCGACCCAGGGATCCAACTCTCATCTCTTACATCGGCTGCATTGGCAGGAGGGTTCTTTACCACTAGCACCACTTGGGAAGCCCTGGTGATGGGTATATCTGTCCTTTAAAAATGTATCACTATACTCTTCTAAAGGTTGAAATATTCCATCTTTTTTTTTTTTTAATGTGGTCACCATGCCTGGTGATTAGATGGCTAGGAGAATAGAGAAAGTCTAAGTGGTATATATATAACACAGGGAAGCCATATGAAAAAACAGTAATGAACTCAACTATAAAAATATTCTAGATGCCAACCACAATAAATCAAAAGAAACAAAGAACTGTTTCTAATTCATTTTACAAAAAGTATACTTCCCAAAATACCAATTTTTGTGAACTTAATAAGTAAACAGTAGGAAAAAATAGGAAAATGGTATGAACAGAAAGTTCATAGAAAGTATAAAAAGATTCCAGTTTATGCTAAGTCTCACTGATAGTGACTGAAATGCAAAGTACAACCAATTTGAGATATTTCTCACTTTTAAGATTAGTAAAAGAGACAGTGTTGGTAGAGTGTGTTGAGAAATGTGTGGACACGGGCACTCTTACACGTTGGCAGGCGAGTGCCAACAGTACACTCTGTGGAGGGCAGCGCTGCCAAGTGTGCCCGGATCACAACTGTAGGTGCATCGTGGCCGAGCAGTTCCACTTCCAGAAACACCTTCCTAAAGACATGCTCAGTGATGTCCAGCTCTGTGACCCCACGAACCGTAGCCCGCCAGGCTCCTCTGTCCATGGGATTCTTTCTCCAGGCAAGAATACTGGAGTGGGTAGTCATTCCCTTCTCCAGGGGATCTTTCTGACCCAGGGATCAAACCCAGGTCTCCCACATCGCAGGTAGATTCTTTACCATCTGAGCCACCAGGGAAGCCCCAAAGATAGGCTCATATGTGGGAAATGATACATATACAAAATTGTTTGACAGTCCTGCTCGTAATAGTAAAAGATTGAAAACACCTTAAATGTATGATTTAAGAAAGGTGAGTAAATAAATGATGGTTTGTCCCTACAATAGAATCCTATGCTTTTTTTAGGTATAAAAACGAATAAGAAGATTCTTCATGTGCTTATATGGAGAGATTGCCAAGATATATTAAAATGTGGGAAGAGGACATAACACGGAACAATATACATACATGCTAGCATTTGTTTAAGTACTACATAAACAAAAATCTCTGGTTATGCACACATGGACACGCATTGCCTGTGGGGGCCAAGGATCACTCTGTCCCATATGTGAATTTTGAACAGTGTGCCTGAGGAATATAAAAGATTTGAATAAATGAAAAGGCAAACCCTACTTTCAGGATGAGTTGACTTTGTAAAACTGTCAGTTTCTCCCTAACATATTCTATGAATTCAAAACCATTTTAATGTAGTTGTCATTCTCATATTAATCTATTGTATGAAGGAAAATAAGGAATATTCTGAAAATGATGAGTGAAGAGAGAAGACTAGCCTAAGACACGAGAACATAAAAAGCTGCCGTGATTAAAACACTGAGACACTGACCCGTTTAGATGAATAAATAAAACTGAATAGAGCCAGGAATATGCCAGAACAGACACGGGAGTTTAGTAGAATAGTACAGGCTCTGCTTCACACCACTGGAGGGAACATGGGTTCATTTCATGAACGTAGCTATCTGCGAAAGTGGTTCTTAGTGTGTCAGTGCTTTAGAAGTGAAAACGAGATGGCTGGATGGCATCACCGACTCGGTGGACATGAGTTTGAGCAAGTTCCAGGAGATGGTGAAAGACCGGAAAGCCTAGCGTGCTGCAGTCCGTGGAGTCGCAAAGAGAACAGCTTACCGACCGAACCACAACTGCGGTCCAGTGGCTAGGACTCCATGCTCCCAATGCAGGGGCCCACGTTTAATCCCTGGTCTGGGAACTAGATCCCACATGCCACAACTAAGAGTTCGCCTGCCACAACTAAAGATCAAAGATCCTGCATGCCATAACTAAGACCCCATGCAGCCAAAAATTTTTTAATTATAGAAGTGAAAAAAGCATTAGGGGAAAAAATGAAGAAAATATCCTTTTCATCTCACAGTGGAAAAGGTATGATATAAAATACAGAGTTTATTTCAAAACAACAACAAAACCCTGCTAATTTCAACCCAAGTTGAGGAGACAAGACAATCTGCCCCTGGGCCAGAGCCGGGAGGGGCCAGAGAGGGATGGGGAAGCTGGAACACAGCTCTAACTAGAGCAACAACCAGCAAGATGGGGACCACAGGGAAACCTCAAGGGTGTGCACCACCGCTGTTTTTAAGTTAGAGACTGGGAACAATCAAAATGCCCAGCAAAGGGGACTGTTGAGAAGAAAAGCTTGGTGTGATTCCAAAACAGAGTTGTTTGCAGTCACTAAAAATAATGATCTAGAAAATCAGGGAAACGGGACAACCTCAAGGCTGTGTTATTAAGTGAGAATTCAGTGGAGAATATGGAATGGCCCATTTTGGAGGGAGAGGAGAAGATACATGTGCTTAGGAAAAAAGAAAAAAAAAACTAGAAGGCAGGAAATGCACTGGCACTGTTGTGGGGCTGTCTCCAGAGGCAGGGGCTGACTTTGGGGGCAGGGGTTACGGGGGCTTCACTGCCAGCTTTGTGCTTCTCTGGGTTTCTCTGAACATAATACCTGTGGTTATTTCTATAACTCCAAGGTTTGAAATCTGAATAACGGAGCAGGTGGTGTGAGACCATAACCAGCATTCGAGAGGGGAACCACCAGTGCGAACAGGGATGTGACCACTGAGGGCCTGTGGACACCAGAGAAGGGAGGCGGCTGGACGTGGACTCTGGACTCTGCAGTGAAGCCTACCTCATGTTTAATTCTGTGACATCACACGAGCTTGAAGCAGTCAGGGGCAGGCGGGGAGGGGGCAGACAGAGGGTGAAGCTCTAATCCCTGCTGCTGGGGCCCCTGGGGCGGCCATGGGCGAGGCCTGAGCCCCCAGGCACTCCAAGGCGAGGGAGAAACAGAGCAATAACCGTGTTCCACACCTTCCACGTCCTGCCTGAGCCTCACAGAGGACTTGGCGGGTACGGACAGTGGTGAGTGGGCGCTGCCTGTGTGTCCTCGGGAGCAGAGAGAGGCCCAGCAGCAGAGAAAAAGGTCTGTCTACCCACCTTGTTTGAGCTGAAGCTTTCCATCAAGGGGAGAAAAAGGTCAAAGGAAAGTAGGAAGCAGTCTTGCTCCCCCATCTTCTTCAAAGAAATAACTGGATGTGGAAGAACGGGCTTCTGAGTCACAAGGAAACCTTGTCCCCAAGGATCGGGCTCAGAAACAATGGGGAAAGGAGTTATTAAAACCATCAGCTCACAACAAGCTCAGGAAGAAGCTGAATAAACTTTGAACAATTTGTCTCATCCTGCTATGAAAAGAGGAATTTGAGGAGGTCCGGCCCATCACGTGTGTACGGTTAGAAGCGCTTTCCCTCCACTGACACGGTCACGGCTCGCCTCACGAGAGAAAAGCACGTCTTCGCTCCTCCCGCAAGGCCTGTGCACCGGAAAACGAAACCCCTCACAGCAGGGACAGCGCACCGGCAGCGTGGGCACTGCCAGCAGCTGGCTGGACACGCCGCCTCCTGGCCCCCTGACCTGGTGCCCAGAGCCTGCCCTTCAGCAGTCTGGGCCCAGCACGCTGATTTTGAAAAGAGACTCTCTTTGTAGAATGAAGGGCCCTGCAACATGGTGTTCTCACAAGCCACCCTTCCCATTTCTTGTCACCCCCACTTCACCAACGCCTCAGACCCCAGCTGAAAGGCCCCATTCTTGTCCCATGGAAACGATCCTATTTAAAACCTGAGAAAAGGAGGAAACACACTCAGCAGTCAGGAAGCAATAGCATTAACTCAGGGGCCAAAACCAACACTGCAGGCCGAGAACAATGCAGGAGGCGGCGTGGGGAGGATCAAGGCAGCCTTGCCGGGTGCTTTGGTCCCCAAGACCGAGAAGGGGCCCAAGTGCGAGTCACGCATGGAGGGTGAAACGGGCAGTGTTTCTAACGATAGAAATAATGAGCCTCTATCAGCATTTTCAGATATTAAAAACATGTTTCCTTCTGGACAGAGATTGGCTTCACATGAGGCGCTGGTCTCTCACTCCATCGTTCAGCTCAAAGCATCCCCAGGTGCCTAGTGATGTGGCTGGCCACAGACGTGCAGGTGTAGTGGAGCTCTCAAAAAGAAAATGATTTCGGAAGGAAGAAAAAGATTTACCTTCCAAATGATTTTACAAAAGTAAAGACTCAAGTTTCCCTTAAG
This sequence comes from Antilocapra americana, assembly GCA_007570785.1. Classification (NCBI taxonomy): domain Eukaryota; kingdom Metazoa; phylum Chordata; class Mammalia; order Artiodactyla; family Antilocapridae; genus Antilocapra; species Antilocapra americana. The sequence goes on from ML663015.1 coordinate 2,716,860, forward strand.
ATTAACTTTTAAAAACTGAAAATTAAAAATACTATTTTCAATATGCTCCACTCCAAGAATGTATAGTTTCCAGAAATTTCACACACGATTAAAAAATGAAGATAAAACAGGCCAATGCAAGGATAAATAAAACAGGCCATGCTGTCCCATAATCGCTCCAAGCAGCAGCAAGTTTAGCTTAGCGTTTCCTAGCAGTTAAAGGATTGATGTGGACTCTTGAAGAGATGGGAACACCAGATCACCTTACCTGCCTCCCGAGAAACCTGTATGCTGATCAAGAAGCAACAGGTAGAACCAGACACGGAACAATGGACTGGTTCTAAATTGGAAAAGGAGTACATCAAGGCTGTAAATCACCCTGCTTATTTAATTTATATGCAGAATAGATCATGTGAAATGCCAGGCTGGGTGAAGCAAAAGCTGGAATCAAGATTGCCGGGAGAAATATCAATAACCTCAGATAGGCAGATGATACCACCTTTATGACAGAAAGCAAAGAGGAACAAAAGAGTCTCTTGATGAAAGTGAAAGAGGAAAGTGAAAAAGCTGGCTTAAAACTCAATATTCAAAAAACAAAGATCATGGCATCGGGTCCCACCACTTTATGGCAAATAGATGGGGAAACGATGGAAACAGTGACAGACTTTATTTTCTTGGGCTCCAAAATCACTGGATGGTGACAGCAGCAATGAAATTAAAAGATGCTTGTTCCCTGGAAGGAAAGCCATGACAAAACTAGACAGCATATTAAAAAAAAAAAAAAAGCAGAGACGTTACTCTGCCAACAAAGGTCCATACAGTCAAGAAAGAAAGAAAAGAAAGAAAGTGAAGTCGCTCAGTCAGGCCTGACTCTTTGCGACCCCATGGATTGTAGCCTACCGGGCTTCTCCGTCCATGGGATTTTCCAGGCAAGGGTACTGGAGTGAGTTGCCAGTTAGTCTAAGCTATGGTTTTCCCTGAAGTCCTGTATGGATGTGAGAGTTGGACCATGAAGAAGGCTGAACACCAAAGAATTGATGCTTTTGAACTATGGTGTTGGAGAAGACTCTTGAGAGTCCTTTGGACTGCAAGGAGATCAAACCAATCAATCCTAAAGGAAATCAGTCCTGATTATTCATTGGAAGGACTGATGATGAAACTGAAGCTCCAATACTTTGGCCACCTGATGGGAAGGGCCGACTTATTGGAAAAGACCCTGATGTTGAGAAAGATTGAGGGCAGGAGAAGGGGATGACAGAGGATGAGACGGTTGGATGGCATCACTGACTCAATGGACATGAGTTTGAGCAAGCTCCAGGAATAGTGAAGGACAGGGAAGCCTGGCATGCTACCGTCCATGGAGTTGCAAAGAGTTGGACACAACTGAGTGACTGAACAACAACAACTGTGACATAAAGACCTTAGAACAAAGCTCGAAGTTCAGGTTTAATGCTAACTCTCGCTACCTGCAGGAAGGCCACCATCTCTGCTTCACTGATACTGGGGCTGCCTCCTGCACCGAAAGCTTACCCTGTATCTATCAGTAACGGTTTCAGCAATGGACAGGTGACCCTGTCCTGCCCAGTAAGCCATAAAGAGAAATCTCCAAGAATGATTGTGAATCAAGTTCTCACTCCCCCAGAGAGCCACAGAAAGAGTCTCTCTCTCTCTAGGGGGGTTGGGTCTGGATGTGACAGCCAGCACCGTTGCAGCCGTATTGCTCCTAGTTCAAGGATGAAGCCACCGCCAACAGAGAGAATGCTGAAGGGTGGAAGAAACCTGGGTTTTCAGTGTTATCAACCAGCTCTGGAACCCTCAAAACTCTAGACTTCCTGTTCAGTGAGATAACTGCCTGTCCTGTGGTAGAATACTAGATTCATTCAGGTTTTTCGTTTCTATGGAAACAAAATGTAAAAGCTCAGGTTTTAGAGAACAAACCCAACACTAGAAATGGGAATTTTCTACACATAACAGAAATCTTGAATAAATAAGACTATTCATCCCAGCATTATGTTTGTTTTGTTTTGTTTTCTTCAAATCCATCACAGGAATGGACAAATAGCCCTCAGCAGACATTTTTTCCTCAAGCCAGACAGGTCTATGCCAGCCTGTCTGTAAGGACATCAATTTATGACATAGCCTACCACATGTGGGAGCCCATCTCTGGTGCAGGAAAGGCTAGTAAGAGATCTCTTTGTCATCAAGCCTCTGCCAGCTCCTATAACAACATATGTGGCAGAGCCAGGCCCATCTGAAATGCCAGAAACACATGTGCCAGAAAGAAAACTACCACAATCCAGGATTATTTAAAAGAGCAGAAGACTGGATACATTCTGAATATACATCACTGAGTGAGTAGAGACAGATGTCCATCATAAATTGCTAGTCAAATGCATGCACGGTAGAATCTGAGAGAGCCGTAAAAAAGAAATGGAGAGACTTCCCTGGTGGTCCAGTGGTTAAGAATCCACCTTGCAATGCAGGAGTCACCGGTCCGATCCCTAGTCAGAGAGCTAAGATGCCACATGCCACAGGGCAGCTGAGTCATCACGCCATAACTACAGAAGCACACGCGCCACAAGTAGCGTCTGTGTGCCGCAGCAAAAGATCCTACATGATGCAACTAAGACTCGATGCAGCCAAATAAATATAAAAAAAAAAGAAATAAGAAAGAAACCACTATTTACTAAGTAAAAAACGTGTAGAGCACTGTGTAGAGTGTGCTTTAAAATGTATTTGAGAGGAGAGAAATATATGTATTTTCTTGCAAATGGTATCACTACCTAAAAAATTACTCAAACACTTAGCAACTTAAAAGAACAGACATTTATCATCTCAGTGTCTGTGGGTCAGGAATTTGGGGTGCCATTGTAGGATGGTTCTGGTTTAGTCTCTCTCTCAGAGTTACAGTCAAGATGTTACCCAGGGAGTGGTATCAGTAAAAATGGAGTAAGGACCTTTAAAAACTCTAACTAACCTCCAGAAAGGCAGTAAGAAAACTGACAAAAATGGTCAGAACCAACTTTTCAGAATCTGGAAATTGACCAAAGACCGCAGCAATCTGGGAAGTTTCAATCAAAAAAAGTGACTGAAGCTCAGTAACAACAGTGAGCTTTGCGGCAGTTTAACTTGTCTTATTTCCACCCCTCTCCGGCTCCATAATAGCCTTGAAAATCAACAACCACAGTCACAGTGGAAAACAGCAGCCTGGCAGACAGCAGGAGAGGCAAGCTGGGGTCGGAGCTTCTTGAAAGCCTCGTTCCCACAGGACTGCCATCATGTGGCCTGTCTGGTAGCTCCCGGAAGCCTCTATTGCAAGGCTGTCCTTATTGATTAGACTTGGAGCTTGTCCAGTGAGAAAAGTCTTTCCCCTAAGGGTGTTGGTAAGAACATTTCAAGGTCATTTTGTTGATGCTATGGCTACTGCAGGCAGTAGGCAACAACTGAGGCAAATAGGCTACCTCAGAAAGTTTAAAAGCAAAATCTAGGGCAGGAGATGTCCATAAGGGCTTTGAAAATCTGAAATGTTCCTCAGAATCCAGAAGGCTGAGGCACAGGTAGTAGGATTGTGTAGACGCTCAGAAAAGAACTGATAAGGCCCTCTCACCACAAGCTGACACTGAGGCTCTTTACAAGCAGAAAGTGAAGTATAAGGCAGAGATATTACTAAGTCTCTGGCCGAGTGCCGAAGGCATACCACGACAAGCATACAGAACCCCTTGGCAATGACCAGCTGATTTACTGTTCCAGGCATTAAAGGAAATCTTCGACCAATTGTTAGCTGGCCACTAATCTAACCAAGCAGAGACTTCAGTGGACACACACAAAAATGCATACAGACCTTACAAAAATAGTTCAGAGAAGTCACCCAACAAGTAACTTCAGCAACTACAAAAACCTCTGAGGATGAGGGAAGAACCTGATTTCCAAAGCCGCCACATTAAATTACTTTAAATGGCTGATTTTCATGAAAATATTACAAGACATGCAAAGAAACAAAAAAATGTGATCCAGATACAGGGGGGTGGGGAGGGAGACCAAACCCTATCAATCAGAAATAGTTTCAAAGACCAGACCAGAGACTTTAAATCAGCTACTTAAAATATATTCAAAGAACTAGAGGAAATACTATTTGAACTAAAGGAAAGCATGAATACAATGTATATCCAAAATAAATAGAGTCTAGAGTTAAAAAGTACAATGACTGAAATGACAAATTCACTACAGCTATTCAACAGCAGATTTCAGAGATGGAAGAAGGAATTGGTAACCTTGAAGACAGGTAAATTGGGTTTACCAGTCTTGAGAAGTAGAAAGAGAAATAAGAAAGAGAACTGAACAAAGCCTCAGAGACCTCTAGGGCAGCATCAAGTGCACCGGCATGCTTAATGAGACCTCTGGGAGGACAGGAGCAAGGGCGAAAAGGGTGTTTGAAGAAATAATGGCAGAAAATTACCCAAATTTGATCCAAAACACTTGCCTATAGACCCAAGAATCTCAATGAACTCCAAGTATGATAAACTCAAAGATAACCATACCAAGACACATCATAATCAAACTGTTGAAAGCCGAGAATCTTAAAAGCCAGAAGAGAGAAGTGACTTAGCACATATCATGTGTAAGACAGCCTCAATAAGAGTAGCAGCTGGTTTCTCGTCATAAAATTATGGAGGCCAGAAGGCACGTGCCATGGCACGGGGATGTGGGTGGGCATCCAGTATACCAAGATTTAATGTGGGTGATGATAACACAAAGCAAGAGAGAAATAGAACTGCATATGAGCAAAATTTTGCATATTATTGAAATAAAGTTGGTATTAATCTGAGCTAGATGATTAGATTATTATAAATGAAGATATGCAGGACAACCACTAAGAAAATAATTCAAAAGACATATATTAAAAGAAATGACAAGGTAATTTAAATGGTGCACTAGGGAATATCCCTTTAACAGAAAGAAGGCAGTTGTGGAAAAATAGAGGAACAGCAAAGATGTGAGACACAGAGGAAATAAATAGCCAAAAGGAAGGCGTAAATTCTAACTTATCAGAAAGGACACTCGAGTGGATCAAACACTACAACTAAAAGTGGAGACTGTCATAAGGGAGTTTTTAAACAAACTATATGCTGTCCAGTCAATACAAGAGACACACCTTGGATTCAGATGCAAAATAGGTTGAAACTAAAAGGGTACAAATGATCTATCCCTCAGTAACTGAAAGAGAGCTGAAGTGGCTATACTAATGTCAGACAAAACACACTTTAAAACAAACAAACAAAAATTGTTGCCAGGGACAGAGAAGGACATTTTATCATGCTAAAAGAAGCAATCTCTCAAGAAGATATAACGGTTATAAACATATATACCTAAGAAGAGAGCACTAAAATACGTGAAGGGAGAATTAGACAATTTAACAATAGTCATTGGAGGAGTCCTCAATACCCTGCTTTCAATTACGGGTAGACAGAGGATCAATAAGGAAATAGATTTGAACAACACTATAACGCAGCTGGGCTTCGAAGACGGCACGAGTGGCAAAGAACCTGCCTGCCGATGCAGGAGACATGAAACACGGGTTCGATCCCTGGGTCAGGAAGACCCCCTGGAGGAGGGCATGGTAACGCACCTCAGTATTCTTGCCTGGGGAATATGACAGGCCATGATACAGGCTCAATAAGTTTAAGAGGACTGAACTCATACAAAATATGTTCTCTACTCAAAATGGAATAAAACTAGAAATAAATAACAGGAAAATTTGAATATTCACAAATATGTGGAAGTTGAACAAGATGATCCTTAATCACTAAAAGATCAATGAATAAGTAACAAGAGAAATTAGAAAATACTTTGAGATGAATGAAAATGAAAATGTAAGGGGCTAAAATTTATGGAATGTAGTGAAAGTAGTGCTTGCAGAAAAATTTACAGCTGTAAATTATACATTAAAAAGATGACAACTCAAATCAACAGCTTTCTACCTGAGTAAGTTAGTTAAAGAAATGCAAACTAAATCAAAGCAAACCCTTGGAAAGAAATAATAAAGATTGTAGCAGAAGTAATTGCAACAAAGATAGGAAAACAATAGAGAAATAGCAACAAGACCAGGAGTTGATACTTTGAAAGATGAACAAACTGAAAAACTTTGGGCTTAGATAGAAATAAAAAAGAGAAAATCATGAATGAAAGATGGGGTCATACAGCTACCAACCTTATGGAAATCAGAAGGATTACAAGAGAATACTATGAATAACTATATAACAACACTTGAGATAACTAGGTGAAATGTACAAATTCCTAGAAAGACACAAATTAATGAAACTGACTCAGTAAGAAATTGAAAAGCTGAATAGATCTATAATAAGCAGAGATAGAATTAGTGATCAAAAAATTTCCCACAAGGAAAATCTAAAGACCAGATGGCTTCACCACTGTTTTCTCCCAACATCTAAAAAAGGATTAACACCAATTCCTGTCAAATTCTTTCTAGAAACAGAAAAGGAAGGAGCACTTCCCAGATCATTTTGTGAAGTCAATATTACCCTTCTGGTACCAGAACTAGACAAATATATAACAAGAAAACTATCAATAACTGTCATTTATAAATAGAGATGCAAAAATCCTCTACAAAACGCTAGCAAACTGAATGCAGCTACACATAAAAAAGTGAGATTTATCTCAGGAATGCAAGATTGGTCCAATGTTGGAAAATCACTGGAACACATTTTACTCAAAGAATAAAACTACATGATTATCTCAAGAAGCATTTGATAAAATTCAACACTCTTTCATGATTAAAAAAAATACTAATAAACTAGAAATAGAAAAACGCACAGCTGACTTCTTGCTTAACGGTGAAAGACCGGAAACTTTCTGTCCAAGATCAGGAATGAAACAAAGAAACCTGCTCTCAGTACTACTCAACATTGTACTAAGGCAAAGTACCAGGAAAATCTAGGGTGAAAAAAAGAAGGAAAAGTCTGCAGATCAGAAAGGAAAAATTAAAATTATGTCTATTTGCAGATAATATGATTTTGTATATAGAAAACCCCAAGGAATACACACACACAAAAACCCATTAGACCTAATGCTAGGGATCAGAGGGGTTTCCCTGGTGGCTCAGATGGTAAAGAACCTGCCTGCATTGCAGGAGACCTGGGTTCGATCCCTGGGTTAGGAAAATCCCTCAGAGAAGGGAATAGCTACCTGCTCCAGTATTCTGGCCTGGAGAATTCCATGAACTGTATAGTCCATGGGGTCACAGAGTCGGACACGACTGAGCAACGTTCACTTTCATTTTCACTTGGGATCAGAGCAGGCCACTCGAAGATATGACACAATGGCATACTGATGATCTTGAGTTGAAGTTACTTGAGAAATAGAGGACAAAATGATATAAAAAATACTCTGATCTCTCTGTTTCCCCCTGAAAGAAGGAAGAAAATCTCCTCCCTATACCAGGAGGAGAGAAAGTATCTTTATCATCAAAGTTAGGGAATTCAAGGCTAAGAAAGCTGTATAAACAAATTTTGCAACTTCAAGCATAAGCTCCTTCATTAAATTTTCACAAATATTTGTTTCTTTGTTTAAAATTGATATATAAAATATCCTGCTTTGGTCACTTTGGGAGTCTCATTTCTATGAGACCTCCATGTGTACAAAATAGTTTCTTTCCCTCCCGTTAATCTGTTTTGTGTCTATTCAATTATTATACCAGCGAAAATAACTCAAGAGGGGCAGGGGGAAATGTCCTCCTTCCCAAAAGTAGCAAGGTTGCAGGATACAATTTCAATGTATACAAATCAAGGCTATCACTTCACTGTATGTACTGCAGAAACTAACACAACATTGTAAAGCAATTATATTTCAATAAAAAATCATCTGTTTCTACACACTATGAATAAGAATGAAATTAAGGAAATATAGGTAACATCTTATAATAATCTATAATGGAAAAGAATCAAATCCATATATAATACATACTACTGTGATTGTTCAGTCGCTAAGTTGTGTCCGACTCTTTGTGACCCCATGGGCTGCAGCACACCAGGCTTCCCTGTCCTTCGCTATTCCCTGGAGTTTGCTCAGATGCACGTCCATTGAGTCAGTGATACCATCCAACCATCTCATGCTCTGTCGCCCCCTGCTCTTCCTGGTCCCTTCCAATAGCCACTTGTTCAAATCTCAACCCCAATGCCTCAGAAGTGACTTTATTTGTAATAGGGTCACTTGTGGATGTAATTAGTTAAGACGAGGTCACACTGGAATAGGGTGGGCCCTTAAATCAATGATTGGTGTCCTTATAAAAAGGTGCCATGTGTGATGCACCTACAAGCCAATGAACACCAAAGGTTGCTGGGAAACCACCAGAAGCTAGAGAGAGACAAGGATGAATCTACCTATAGGACTGAGGAAGCATGGCCCTGAAGATACCTTGATTTCAGACTTCTAATCTCCAGAACTATGAGAAAGTTGATCCCTATTGTTCTAAGACACCCAGTTTGTGGTTCTTTACTATGGCAGCCCTAGGAAGCTAATACAATCCACAGATTGATCTATGGATTCAACACAGTCCCTTTTAAAGGCCCAATTGCCCTTTTTTTTTTTTTTAGCAGGAATTGTCAAGCCGATCCTAAAAATTCATATGGAAATACTAAAGACCTGGATAGCCAAAACAATCTTGAAAGGGGAAAAAAAAGTTGGAAGATGTACACTTCATGACTTTAAACCTTTCTATACGTGCTAAGTCACTTCAGTTGTATCTGACTCTTTGAGACCCTATGGACTGTAAGCCCACCAAGCTTCTGTCCATGGGGATTCTCCAGGCAAGAGTACTGGAGTGTGTTGCCATGCCCTCCTCCAGGGAATCTTCCTGATCCAGGGATCGGATCTGCATCTCCTGTCTCCTGCATTGGCAGGCAGGTTCTTTACCACCTGGGAAGCCCAAAACTTTCTATAAAGGTTCAGTAATGAAGACTGTGTAATTCCTGGCGTAAGGCTAGGTATATAGGTTAATGGGATAGAATCGATAGTCCAAAAATAAACCCTTGCATTTATGATTAACTGATTTCCTACAAGGGTGCCGAGATCTTCCAATGGGGAAAAGAAGTATTTTCAACAAATGGGGCTGAGATAGCTGGGTATCTCCATGCAAAAAAATAAAGTTGGACCCCTACCTCACACCACATAACAAAATTAACACAAAGCAGATCAAAAACCTAAACACGAGACCAAAAACAACAAAACTTTCGATGAAAAAATTTCCCTGGTGGCTCTTATTTCCTGGGCTTCCCTGGTGGCTCAGCAAAGAATCTGCCTGCAATGCAGGAGACCTGGGTTCAATCCCTGGGTTGGGAAGATCCCCTGGAGAAGGGAACGGCTACCCACCCCAGTATTCTGGCCTGGAGAATTCCATGGACTGTATAGTATTTACATGAAAATACAGGCATAAATCACAGTGACCTTGGGTTAGGCAATGATTTCTTAGATATGACACTTAAAGCGCAAGCAACCAAAGGAAAAAATAGATAAATCAGATTTCAACAAAACAAATAGTGTCGTGCTTCAAAGGACACTATTAGGAATGTGAAAAAACAATTCATAGAATGGGAGAAAGTATTTGCAAATCATATATCTGATAAGGTCCTAGTAAACAGAATATATAAAGAATTCTTATAATTCAACAATAAAATGATAAATAATCCAGTTCTTAAATGAGCAAAAGATTTGAATAGACACTTCCTCAAAGAATATACACATATGGTCAATAACATATGAACAGATGCTCAACATCCTTAACAATCAGGGAAATGCAAGACAAAACTACAATAAGACACCATTTCACACACTCTAGTATGACATGACCAAAAAAGGGCAGTTAATAAGTTTTGCTGAGAATGTGGAGGATTTGGAAACCCCATACATTGCTTGTGGGAATGTAAAATGGTGCAGTTGCTTTGGAAAACAGTTTGGCAACTTTTCAAAAAAGTCAAACAGCAAATTACCTTGGGACCCCAACAAGTGCCCTCCTAGACACACACTCAAGTGAAATGAAAACTTAAGTTCATACAAAAAATTTTATATGTTCATAGCAGCACTATTCACAATAACTAAAAAGTTGAAACTACCCAAATGTTAATAGACTAATAAATGTATAAACAAAATGTGGTGTCATCCATACACTGGAGTATCATCAGGCCATATAAAGGAGTGAAATACTGATGTACTGCAACATGGTTGAATGCTGAAAACACGATGCTAAGTGAGGGCAGCCGGGTACAAAAGACCATAATATTATACAATTCTATTTATATGAAATTTCCAGGAAAATCCGTAGAAATTAAAAGCAGGTTAGTGGGGACATCCCTGCTGGCTCAGTGGTTAAGAATCCACCTGCCAGCGCAGGGCACACAGGTTCCATCCCTGGTCGGAGAAGATTTCACATGCCTCGGAGCAACTAAGCCCACGCACCGCAACTACTGAAGCCTGTGTGCCCTAGGGCCCGTGAGCTGCCACTACGGAGGCTGGGTGCCACAACTCCTGGGGCCCACGTGCCCTAGAGCTGGTGAGCCGCAAGTTCCCAGCCCATGTGCTGCATCTGCCACAGCTTGTGAGCCCAGAGCCCGTGCTCACAATGAAGAACAGCCCCTGCTTGGCACAACTAGAAAAAGCCCGAGCACAGCAATGACGATCCAGCAGCCCAAAACAAATGAATACTGTTTTATTTACTGATTGATTGATTTTTTAGGTAGATTAGTGGTTGCCAAGAGCTGAGGGTAGAGAAATGGGGAGTGAATTGGTACGAGGCTTCCTTTGGGGATGATGAGCATGTTCTGAAATTAAGATAGTGGTGACAGTTGCACAATCTTGTGACTATACTAAAAACCACTATGTTTATACTTCAAAAGGACAAATCTTATAATATGTGAATATATCTCAATTTTAAAAAATAAGATATTATCTGGGGTGCAGTCATTTGAAAGCTTCACTGGGGCTGGAGGGTTGGTCCATGTCCAAGGTGACTTTCTCCCATTGTGGTTGCTGGGTTCAGTTCCTCACCAGGTGGACCTCTCAAAAGGCTGCTAAAGTGTCTTCCAACAAGGCAGCTGGCTTTGCACAGAGCAATTAATCCAAGGAAGTCACAAAGTATTCTGATGGTCTAGTCTTGGATGTTACAGACTGTCACTTCTGTCATGTTCTGTTAAGTGAGTCATTAAGTCCAGCCCACAGCCAAGGAGAGGGATGAAACCTACACCTCTTAAAGGAAGGGAGTCTTAATAATGCGTGGACCCACTGCATGGATCACTGCCTTGTCGCGGTGAAGGGCCCTCCATAACTCAATGAGCTATGAGCCATGCTGTGTAGGACCACCCAAGACATCATGGTGGAGAGTTCTGACAAAATGTGATCCACTGGAGGAGGGAATGGAGCAAACCACCTCTGTATACTTGCTGTGAGAACTCCATGAACTGTATAAAAAGGTAAAAAGATATGACACCAAAAGATGAGCCTCCCAGGTTGGAAGGTGTCCAATATGCTATTGGGGAAGAGTAGAGAAATAGCTCCAGAAAGAAAGAAGAGGCTGGGTGAAAGCAGAAATGATGCCCAATTGAAGATGTGTCTAGTGATGACAGTAAAATCTGATGTTATAAAAAACAGTATTGCATAGGAACCTCGAATGTTAGGTCCATGAATCAAGGTAAATTGGAAGTGGTCAGGCAGGAGATGGGAAGAGTGGACACTGACATTTCAGGAATCAGTGAACTAAAATGGACTGGAATGGGCGAATTTAATTCACATGACCATTATATCTACTACTGTGGGCAAGAATTCCATAGAAGAAATGGAGTAGCCCTCATAGTCAACAAGAGTTCGAAATGCAGTACTTGTGTGCAATCTCAAAAATGACAGTGATCTTGGTTCATTTCCAAGGCAAACCATTCAACATCACAATAATCCAGTCTATGCCCCAACCACTGATGCTGAAGAAGCTGAAGTTGAACAGTTCTATGAAGACTTACAAGACATCCTAGAACTAATACCAAAAAAAGATGTCCTATTTGTCATAGGGGATTGAAATGCAAAAGTAGGAAGTCAAGAGATACCTGGAATAACAGGCAAGTTTGGCCTTGGAGTACAAAATGAACCAGGGCAAAGGCTAACAGGGTTTTGCCAAGAGAAAGCACTGGTCATAGCAAACACCCTGTTCCAACAACACAAGAGATGACTCTTCACATGGACATCACCAGATGGTCAACACTGAAATCAGATTGATTATATTCTTTGCAGCCAAAGATGGAGAAGCTCTGTACAGTCAGCAAAAACAAGACTGGGAGCTGACTGTGGCTGAGATCATCAGCTCCTTATAGCAAAATTCAGGCTTAAACTAAAGAAAGTGCAGAAAACCACTAGTCCAGTCAGGTCTGACTTAAATAAAATCCCCTATGAATACACAATGGAGGTGATGAAGGGATTAGATCTAGTAAAGAGAATGCCTGAAGAACTCTAGACAGAGGTTCATAATATTGTATAGGAGATAGTGAACTAAACCATCTCAAAGAAAAAGAAATGCAAGAAGGCAAAGTGGTGGTCTGAGGAGGCTTTACAAATAGCTGAGGAAAGCAGAGAAGTGAAAAGCAATGAAAGGGAAAGGTACACTCAACTAAATGCAGAGTTCCAGAGAATAGCAAGGAGAGACAAGAAGGCCTTCTTCAACATACAGTGCAATGAAATAGAGGAAAACAACAGAAGAGTAAAGACTATGGAGTTCTTCAAGAAAATTGGAAATATCAAAGGCACATTTCATCCAAAGATGGCACAATAAAGAACAGAACATGGTAAAGACCAAATAGAAGAAGAAGAGATCAAGAAAAGATGGCAAGAATACACAGAAGAAGTGTACAAAAAAGCCCATAGTGACCTGGACAGCCCCGAGGGGGTAGTCCCTCACTCAGAGCCAAGCATCCTGGAGTGTGAAGGCAAGGGGGCCTTAGGAAGCACTGCTGCCAATAAAGTTAGTGGAGGGGATGGAATTCCAGCAGAGCTATTTCAAATCCTAAAGGATGATGCTATTGAAGTGCTACACTCAATAGGTCAGCAAATTTGGAAAACCCAGCAGTGGCCACAGGACTGGAAAAGGTCAATCTTCATCCCAATTTCCAAGAAGGGCAGTACTAAAGAATGTACAAACTACCGGACAATTCTCCCATGCTAGTAAGGTTATCCTCAAAATCCTTCAAGCTATGCTTCAGTATTACGTGAACGGAGAACTTTCAGTTGTTTAAGCTGGTTTAGCAAGGCAAAGGAAACAGATCAAATTGCCAACATCTGCTGGGTCCAAGAGAAAGCAAGGGAGTTCCAGAAAAACATCTACCTCTGTGTTTCATTGACTATTCTAAATTCTTTGACTGTATGGGTCACAGCAAACTGTGGAAAACCCTTAAAGAGATGGGAGTACCAGACCATCTTACCTGTCTGAGAAACCTGTACTCGGGTCAAAAAGCAAGAATTAGAACCTTATTTGGAACAACTGACTGGTTCAAAATTGAGAAAGGAGTAGAACAAGGCTGGTTATTGTCACCATGTTTATTTAACTTATATGCAAAGCACATCATGCAAAATGTCAGGCTAGATGAATTTGCAAGCTGGAATCAAGATTGCCAGGAGAAATATCAACAAACTCAGGTATGCAAATGATACCACACTAATGGCAGAAACCAAAGAGAAACTAAAGAGCATCTTGATGAGGTGAAAGAGGAGGGTGAAAGAGCTGGCTTAAAATTCAATATTCAAAAAACTAAGATCATGGCATCTGGTACCATCACTTCATAGCAAACAGAAGGGGGAAAGGTGGAAGCAGTATCAGATTTCCTCTTCTGCGGATGGTGACTGCAGCCATGAAACCAAAAGACGACCGCTTCTTGGCAAGAAAGCTATGACAAACCTAGACAGTGGATAAAAAGCAAAGACATCACTTTGCCAACAAAAGTCCATATAGTCAAGGCTATGGTCTTTCCAGTAGTCGTGTATGGATGTGAGAGCTGGACCATAAAGAAGGCTGAGTAATGAAGAGCTGACTGAAGAATCTATGGTTTCGAACTGTGGTTCTGGAGAAGACTCTTGAGAGTCCCTTGGAAAGCAAGGAGATAAAACCAGTCAGTCTTAAAGGAAATCAAACCTGAATACTCATTGGAAGGACTGGTACTGAAGCTCCAATACTTTGGCCACCTGATGTGAAGAGCTGACTCACTGGAAAAGACCCTGACGCTGGGAAAGGCTGAAGGCAGAAGAAGAGGGAGACGGAGAATGAGACGGTTGGATGGCATCACCGAGCCAATGGACATGAACTTGGGCAAACTCCAGGAGATGGTGAGGGACAGAGAAGCCTGTCATGCTGCAGTTCATGGTGTCACAAAAAGTCAGATATGAATTGGCAACTGAATAACACTTTAAAACCTGCTATGTGTACATGTAACATATCTAGGACATATAAGAAGCTGACAACAGGGCTCCATGTGCAAAGGGGGAGCCAGCAGGCTGGAGGACATGAGCTAGATGGAAACTGCTCACTGTAAACTCATTTGTAACTTTTGAACTGTGACCCACATACATGCTGCCTGTTCAAATAATTTTAAAAAATGTTTTAAATTAAAAATACTCATTTTCTTTTAAGAAGGAAAATAGTCTTAACCTGTAACTTGCTTTGCTAGCTGAATCTGTTAAGTCCTAAATCATATTGCACTTTTATAAATACAAATTTATTTTTATATATTTATATTTATCTCTCCATACATGGATACTTTCTCATGCCTTAGCTCCTAAGAGCCAAGTTTTAACAAAACAAAGAACTGGAATCCTTCTTTGGGCTCTAAAATTGAATAATCTGGATGAAACTGACAAATTCCTCAAAATACACAAACTACCTAAATTGACTGAAGAAGAAGAAAATCTCACTAGACCTATAACAAGTAAAAACATTGATTCAGTAATCAGTAACTTCTGAACAATGAAAAGTCTAGGACCACATGGATTCACTGGTGAATTCTACCAAAAGTTTAAAGAAAAACTGACACCAGTTCTCAAACTCTTCAAAGAAATTAAGTAGGAGAGAATACTTTCCATCACATTCTATGGGATCAGCATTTCCCTGATACCAAAGCCATATTAAGATAATCACAAAAAAGAAAATTATAAATCACTACCACTTAGGAAAACCAATGGAAAGATCCACAACAAAATACTAGCAAATCAAACTGAGTGTGTTAAAAGGATTATACACCATGACAAAGTGTAATTTATAATAGAAATGCAAGGATTCAACATAAGAAAAAAGTGAATGTAATATATCACAGTAGTAGAAGGAAGGGAAAAAATACTGTCATCTTAGTTAATACAGAAAAGGCATTTACAAAAGCCAACACTCTTTCATGATAAAAACGCTCAGAAACTATGAATAGAGGGACAATTCCTCAATATGATAAAGGGCATTTACAAAAAAACCACAGCTAACATTATGCTCCACAAAAAAAGAGATTGTAAACTTTACTTGTAACTTCATGAAAATCCCAAGGAATGTACCATAAAGTTATTAAAGCTAATCAACAAATTCTCAAAATTGTAAAAATCAGTTGTTTCTATATACCAGTAATGAATAGTTAGAAAAGAAAACTGAGAAATCAATTCCATTTACAGTAATATCTGTGTGTGGGTTTTCCACACCAAGCACTTCTCAGATTCTCTGTAGACAACTGCGTGTCCTACAATTTCATTCAGTCTGACACTCACTACCCACAGTTAGCACAGAATCCTCCCCCGGTTTAAAAATCTCAATCCACCTACCTCAGTCATGTGCCCCCAGGTTATCCACACTTCTGTATGACTTGGTTACAAACTGGGGGCTCCCTTGACCCCATCTGAGGTTCAGTAATTTGCTATAACGGCTCACAGAACTCAGGGAAAAACTTTATTATTATGGGTTTATTATAGAGGACCCAGGTGAACAGCCCAATGAGGAGTTACATATGGTGGGTTCTGGAAAAAGCCTGAGCACAGGATCTTCAGTCTCCAAGGAGAATGGAATGTACCCTCCCAGCACTCATTCACTAGCCCCTATCACTTAAGAGTTTTTATGGAGGCTCAGTTATATAGATGTGATGGATTTAATCATTGGCTACTGGTGAATAACTCAATTTCTAGCCTCTCAGCCTCTGCATGTATGGTTGTGAGAGCTAGACCATAAAGAAAGTTGAGCACTGAAGAACTGACAAGAATTTATGCTTTTGAACTGAGGTTCTAGAGAAGACTCTTGAGGAGTCTGCAAGGAGATCAAACCTGTCAATCCTAAAGGAAATCAACCCTGAATATTCATTGGAAGGATTGCTGCTGAAACTGAAGGTCCAATGCTTTGGCCACCTGATGCAAAGAGCTGACTCATTGGAAAAGACCCTGATGCTGGGAAAGATTCCAGGCAGGAGAAGAGGACGACAGAGGATGAGATGGTTGGATGGCATCACCAACTCAATGGACATGAGTCTGGGCAAACTCCAGGAGATGGTGAACGACAGGGAAACCTGGTGTGCTCAAGTCCTGGCGTCGCAAAGAGTCAGACATGACTTTGCGACTGAACTGAACAGTTATATGGAGAAACAGTCTCCCTCGTGAGTTATAGAGGAAATGCCATATAAACTTTTTTCTACTGAATTGATTACAAAAGAAACTTGGGCAGCGGAAAATGAGAGAGGTGAGGGTGTGGGGAAAGAAACAGCTCAGCATAGCTGGGCGATGGTTTCTCTTCCTCAGTGGATTCTCTGAGATGCCACCTTTTAAAAGGGCAGTTATAGCCTTTCATCCTCTGATGCAACGACTGCAATTCTAGATCTCTTTAAGGAAACAGCCTCTCCCAGAACTTTATAGATACAAATGCATGTTGCAGCATCGTTGGCCAAAAACTGAAAACAGCGAAAATATCAATGACTGTGTTACATAAATTACGCTGTTTATTGATGAACTATTACATCAGCATCAAAATATTGTCTAGGAAGGGTTTATGAAAGTCTGGAAAGTCATGTACTACTCATTGTTGAAGTGGATTCCCAAATTATAAAACTTTCCCCCTGGCCATGATAAAGATGGCTACTTGCACTGTTTTTCTGGGAAATATTGAGGGCAAAAGGAGAAGGGGGTGGCAGAGAATGAAACAGTTGGATGGCATCACTGACTCAATGGACATGAGTTTGAGCAAACTCCAGGAAACAGTGAAATACAGGGAAACCTGGTGTGCTACAATTCACGGGGTCACAAAGAGCTGTACATGACTGAGCGACTAAACAACTCCCCTTCACAGAAATCAGGGGTGGGGCCTGAAGTTCCAATCCTCTAATCACCTGGTTGGTTCCTTTGGCAACCAGCCCTCATCTGGAAGCTATGGATACCCTACCAAGAGGCATTTCATTAGCATAAACTTACCTTAGGTTGAAAAGGGCTTATTATGAATAACAGAAAAGGGTCCCTGAAAGGAAAAAAAAAAAGGTCCCTGGTGGCTAAGACAGCAAAGCATCTGCCCAAATGCAATGCAATGTAGGAGACTTGGGTTTGATCCCTGGGTCAAGAAGATCCCCTGGAGAAGAGAATGACTACCCATTCCAGTATTCTTGCCTGGAGAATCCCATGGGCAGAGGAGCCTGGTGGGCTATAGTCTATGAGGTGCAAAGAGTTGGACATAACTGAGGGATTAATATTGTTACTTTTTTTCACTTCATGAATAACAAATCATGGGCCGTCCATCTTTAACACTCAGGAAATTCCAAGGGTTTTAGAAGATTTTGTGCCAGGAACTGGGGAGAAAGACCAAATATATATTTCTTATTATATCACAATGGGCTTCCCAGGTGGTGCTAGTGGCAAAGAACCTGCCTGCCAATGCGGGAGACAGGTTCCATTCCTGGGTGGGGAAGATCACCTGAACTAAGAAATGGCAACCCACTCCAGTATTCTTGCCTAGAGAATCCCATGGACAGAGGAGTCTGGCGGGCTGTGTCCAGAGGGTCACAAAGAGTTGGACACGACTGAAATGACTTAGCACGCATGCACTTATCACAATAGCACAACCTGAAAGAATAAAATGCCTGGGAATAAATTTAAACCAGGAGTACAAGAAACTGTTCCCTGAAAATTACAAAGTATTCCTCTAAGAGATTAAAGGAGGTCTGATTAAGTGGAAAGACACCACATGCTCACAGATTAGAACACTTGATATTGTCAAGATGTCAACACTACTCAGAGCCATCTACAAAATGCAGAGCAACTCCTATGAAAATTCCAGTGGGCTTCTTTTTCAAAACCAGAAAAGGTGATCCTTAAATGCAGTGCATGGAGTCCATGTAAGAGGCTGAAGTGTATTCCCCAAAATTCATATGCAGGAGCCTTACCCTCAATACCTCAGAATGTGACTACATCTGCAGACAGGGCCTTTCAAGAGGTAACAATGTCACAGTGAGGCCTTGGGGTGGGCCCTCACCCACTCCTCCTGGCGTCCTTATAAGATGAGGAAATTTGGACCCACAGTAGGACCAGGGCTGTGCATGCAGAGAGAAGACCACGTGAGGCCACAGCAAACAGGCAGCCAGCTACAAGGCAAAAAGAGAGAATTCAAAATCGGGAGAAATCAAAGCTGCTCACATCTTGATCTGGGGCTTCCAGCCTCCAGAATGGTAAGAAAATAAATCTGTTTAAGCCACCCAGTCTGTAGTATTTTGTGATGGCAGCTCTAGCAAACTTACACAGCCCAGGTAAACAAACAGACAGACAATCTTGAAAAGGAACAAAGTGGGAGGATTCATACTTCACAGCTCACTGCAAAGCTACAGCAGTCGAAACACTGTGGACTGACGGAAGGACAGATTCACAGACCAGTGGAACAGAACTGAGAGTTCAGAAACACACCCACACATTCATGCTGGCTGATTTTTGATAAGGATCTCAAGTCCAGTCAATGAGAAAGGAACAGTCGCTTTAACAGATGATGCTGGGGACAACTGGACTTCCACATGCAATGAAAATGAAGTTGGATACCCTACGTCACCGCATATACAAAAATTAACACAAATGGATACATGTATATGTGTGGCTGAGTTCCTTCGCTGTTCATCTGAAACTACCACAACATTGTTAACTGGCTATACCCCAATACAAAATAAAGTTTAGAGGTTAAAAAAAATACAATCACCCTCCAAAATTAATACAAAATGTATCAAAGAATTAAATATAAGAGTTAAAACCATAAAATTCTTGAAAGAAAACATAGGGGTAATTCTTCATGAAGATTTGGCAAAGGATTCTTAGATATGACACCAAAAACATAGGCATAAAAAAATAGCTCATTGAACTACATCAAAATTTAAAACTTTTGTGCATCAAAGGACACTATCAACAGAGAAGGCAACCCACAGCATGGGAGAGAATACATGCAAATCATATCCAATAAAGAACTGATATCCAGCATATACAAAGAACTCCTATAACTCAATAACAATAAAACCCAATTTAAAAATGGACAAAGAACTTGAACAGATACTTCTCCAAAGAAGATATACAAATGGCCAGTTAACACACTAAAAGATGCTCAACATCACTAATCATTAAGGAAATGCAAATCAAAACTACAATGAGATACCACTTCACACTCCTGAGTATGGCTAATATGTGTGTGTGTGTGTGTGTGTATGTATATAAACCTACTAGGGGCATCCTTGGTGGCCCAGTGGTAAAGAATCTGCCTGCCAGTGCAGAAGACACAGGTTCTATCCCTGACCTGGGAACATCCTACATGCTGCAGAGTGACTAAGCCCATGTGCCGTAACTACTGAGCCTGTGCTCTACAGCTGGGGCGCTGCAACCACGGAGCCCATGGGCCACCACTACGGAGCCCACGCCACCACCACGGGGCCCACGCGCACCATTACTAAAGCCTGCACACCTAGAACCACGTGTTCCACAACAGAAGGCCACACACCGCAGTGAAGCGCAGCCCCACTTACTGCAATTAGAGAAAAGCCCACATAGCAACAAAGACCCAGTACAGCCAAAAATGAATACTTAAAAATAAATAAATAAATAAATAAACTCAGAAAGTAAGCAGCTTTGGAAAGGATGTGGTGAAATTGGAACTCCTGTACACTGCTGGTAGGAATGTAAAACAGTGCAGTTGCTGTGGAAAATAGTACATTTCCTCAGAAAAATTAATCATAAATTTACCATATGATCTAGCAACTCCACTTTTTGGTAGATACTCAAAACAACTGAAAGTAGGGGTTTGAACTGCCATTTGTACACCTGTGCTCATAGCAGCATTATTCATAAGAACCAAAAAGCAGAAGCAACCAAAATGCCCACCATAAAATGAATGGATAAACAAAATGATATGGGGGAATAAGAAATTATTGTTTAATGAGTACAGAATTTTTGTTGGGAATGATGAAAAGCTTTAGATATAGCAATTATGGTTATCATAACACTGTAAACATATTTAATGCCTCAAACCGTACACTTATGAATGGTTAAAATAATAAACAAATGGTTAAAAAAACTTTACCACAGTTAAATAACACTTCACCAAAATTCCTGGAAGTGATGACGGTTAAGTCTATGAGAGTAAAATTCCTTGTGAACAGTTACTGGTTCAGTAATTGGCAGACATATTTTCTGTAGAATACATATTAATGAGTGACACAATGAACAGCACAAGTTTTAAACACTTTACATTTCTGCAAGTTTTGACTTCTGTCCAAATAAGGTCCTTTCTGCTTTGCACATATTTTTACCAACATCAGCTATAACATTAGCTCAGCCAATTCCCACTTGAGGTCCTATTGAATCAGTGATTTATCATCTTTAAAAATATTCTCACTAGTAGCTGTTCCATGCAGATTACTCTACAGACTAATTCTTCAGACTCTTCAAAGTTGGCACTGACTCTTGCATAACTGAGCAGTATTGGTAACATTCTATGACTTATCAAGAGTCAAGGAAAACCATTCAGAATTATCTCCTTTGTTTTAAATTGACTATTCATATTGCTCCCAATGTTTTCAGCTCTTTAAACAACCACTCTCACCCAAAGACTAACAGTTTTAAACAAGCTAATTTATCTGGAAGAAAGATGTGCTGAGAAAACAAACTCAGCACTGGTAACAGCTTCCCCTGCCCACCTACCAGATGAGCCACTCATACCTTAACACACTGAAGGCCCAGTTTTCTCTTTTTTTCAATGTAAGTATGCACTAACAATTTGTAAAAAATAAAATGTGATATGGTGACCAGTATGGCTCTCAAAACACTATGGCGTTATAAATGTGTAACTGCAATCTGTAAAGTGATCACAGTGCTTCATTACTGTCTCTGTGGCAACTATGTAATCCAGCCATTAAATCAGGAACACAGCCGTCTACAGTTTGTAAACAAAAGAATATGGCTGCGTCCCAGTGAAATTCTGTATGTAGACACTGACTTCAATTTCACAAGAATTTCCACAGCCCACAGGATTCTCCTCTGGCTGCTGCTGGGTTTCAAAGCAGTGGTCCCCAACCTTTCTGGCGCCAGGGACCGGTTTTGTGGAAGACAATTTTTCCACACCCCGGGGTTGGGGGGCAGGGTATGGTTTCAGGATGATTCCAGCACATCACATTTATTGTGCACTCTTATTTCTATTATTATCACATCAGCTCCACCTCAAAACATCAGGCACTAGATTCTGGAGGCTGGGGATCCCTGTTTTAAAGCATTTAGAAATGTGAAACTTGTTTTTAGTTCACGGCTTATTCACAAACGGGCAGCTGGGCAGTTTGCTGGCCCCTGCAGACAAAAAAGAGAAAACGAGCTTTTACTCACATTCCTCACAATTGAATCCGGCTGTTTGTTTTCTCCAGCGTCTAATGAGGAAAAGCAGCAACCTCAAGTAAAAAGAAATTTAAAACTCCTGAAACTATCAATAAAATAGTCAAACATCTGAAAAGTTTAATTTAGAAAGCAAATATAACATTTAAAATGACTCACAGTAACAGGGAGTTTTCCTAATTATGAGGGGAAAACTGCAACTACATACCAATAAAACTGAAAATCTTAATGACATAGGCAATACACAGAATATGAATCCATATATTCACAGAGATAGGATATACCTCTATGAATTTTGCCCTCAGATAAGAGGCGAAACTTGTGCTTTAACTGTTAAACACAACCATCTGGGTTGTTTTTTCCGCCCCCCTCTCCCGGTGGGAGTCTTTCTTCCTTTTCTCTTTTCAGAATCTCTTGGCAGTGGGATGCTTCTCCTTAGGGGCATATTAAACCAACCTCATCACACACAAAGGTAGAAGTGGAGCTGCTCTGTTCAAAGACCGGGTGAAGGACCCTGACTGTCACTCTATTTCCCCCATGTCAGTCACAGAGACTATTTCACAGCGTCCTGGGAACCCAGGAAAGGTCTGAGAACCTTTAGTTTAGTATGAAGACCCCTAGCTAGGAGACCCAGATTCTCAGTTAGGAATGGAGCTCAGACCAAGGTGTGCCATGGTGGAAACCAGGAGGACCAGAATGTCCTAGGAGCTCAGAGACAGTCTCAACAGCAGTGAGCCAGCCAAAGGGGGGGAGGATGTGGGCAGAGCTCCCATGCTTCAGCCAGAGGAGCTCCTCTTACCACTGTTTTCTTTTTTTTTTTACTTAAAAAAATTCTTTTTTGGTTTTTGATTTTTACAAATGTTGGCGTACAACAACGCCAACCAGGCTATAATTATATGCACATCTCCTCCCTCCCCAGCCTCTCTCCCATCCCCAACCTGGGTTTTGATTCAGATTCTAAAGAGAGGCTCTGCATCTTTCACTGCCTTAGAGCTATTTTACAACTCTCTAAGTTGTAGATGCCTGACAATGCAAATAATTCTTACCTATAGACAAATGTAAATAAATTCTGTTGGTTAGAGGTTTAGCTGACTTCCCTCCGGTGGAAGAAGTCGGTCTTGTGTCCATTTATAA
Organism: Antilocapra americana; assembly: GCA_007570785.1. Lineage (NCBI taxonomy): Eukaryota > Metazoa > Chordata > Mammalia > Artiodactyla > Antilocapridae > Antilocapra > Antilocapra americana. The sequence continues at coordinate 2,739,858 of ML663015.1, forward strand.
ATTCAACATTCCCTTCCTCTAAATTTGTCCCTGACGTCTTTCAACTGACTGTAACATCGGTTTTTTAAAAATTAGGTTTTTAAAAAATACTTACCAAGTTCATTTTATGTCTGTGTGACAGTCATTTCATTTTGTTGAAAATTGTATTTTAACAAAACTAAGGACAATATGGGCTCCCTGGAGGCTCTGCAGTAAAGAATCAGCCTGCAATTCAGGGGCCAAAGGAAATACGGGTTTGATCCCTGGGTGGGTAAGATCCCCTGGAGAAGGGCATAGCAACCCAGCCCAGTATTCTTGCCTGGAGAATCCCCACGGACTGAGGAGCCTGGAGGGCTAGAGTTATGGAGTCGCAAAGAGTCGGACACGATTGAGCGACTTAGCACAGCACACAGAAACAATATAGGAAAAAAAAGAAGAAAATTACCTTCAAAACATTCCTGGGACTCTTTGAAATCTTGAAGCAGCAGTCAGTGACACAAAAGGCAGAAGACTATCATATTTCATGCCATATGCCAATAGACATTAGGAGACGCAAACAACACGGGAGAGATGCTAGTCCGGTGGCGTCCAGCCCAGCTGGGATGGGAACTGCCCGTGAGCACTTAACACCACGGGCACCTCGAGTGGACACACCTGAGCCGCACGCCCCACCCCACCATGCCTGAAGCCGCGCAAATCTCCGGCTGGAGGCAGCACCTCACCACCTGCTTTTAACAAGTTCCACGGGAGGTTCTAATGAGCCCAGGGCTGATATTACAGATGCAAGGCCTAGGAGAAGGTCCTCAACGCTGATGGGGAATGAAACCACTTCTCTGTACTGCCCCAGGTGGCTCCCTGCTCCTCCCCAACCCTTTCCATCCCTCATCTCACTTACCTGGAGCCTTAGAGATGAACCAGCCGGGCAGGCGTGGATCGGCGATGGCACTGCCTCCTAGTGGGGAGTGCGGCAAAGATAAGCACACAGCCTGTATTTTAATTTTCTTACCCACTGGTCATTTTAAACTAGCTCTAGTTTCTCTCCCATACAGAAAGCCCAGTCCTTTCCTCATCATCGATACTGAAAACTGAAAGAAGGAAGGCTTCTTAACACAGAGTCATATTTAGAAGGCAAGGATACTTGCTGTGAATGCCCAACTCCACACCAAGAAATGGAAAGAAATGTTCTTGGTGAAGAAGAGAAAGCTCCTTCCCTACTGTACAATACTAATAAATATAAGCTAATCATGGAGGTAAAATAACAATAGATGCTAAAACCAGTGAGTGAAAAGTTGTAAGAACAAAGTATTTAGCCACAAAATACAAAATACCTTCTTACAACTTAACAGTGGAGAAACTTGAGAGATACACCTTAATCCAAGTGCTCGAAGTAAACATCACTAAAACTGTGACAGATATTCTGTCTCTCAGTATGATGCATTCGAGTACACAGTATCACTTCTGTGGTACAGATCTGCCTTGACTTAGGATGGGGTTATGTTGCAACAAACCCATAGTAAATTGAAAATACCCTAAGTCAAAAATACATTTAATTCACAACCTACTGAACATCATAAATCTTCCTGCCCATGTGGGAGAAGCAGGAGATGCCAGTTCAGTCTCTGGGTAGGGAAGATTCCCTGGAGAAGGGAATGGCAACCCACTCCAGTATTCTTGCCTGGAAAATCCCATAGACAGAGGAGCCTGGCAAGCTGTGGGGTTGCAGAGTCAGACATGGCTGAATATCATAGCGTACCCGAGGCTGTTTTTAACATCCTAACACATTAACCTACAGTTGAGCTAAACCAACTAAGACAAAGTCCACTTTATAATAAAGCACTGGGTATCTCTCATATGTGCAAGATCAAGCCAATCACTCCTGAAGGAAATCAACCATGAATATTCACTAGGACTGTTGCTGAAGCTCCAATGCTTTGACCACCTGATACAAAAAAGCCTACTCACTGGAAAAGACTCTGATGCTATGAAAGACTGAAGGCAAAAGGAGAGGGGGCATCCAAGGATGAGATGGTTAGGTAGCATAAGTGACTCAACAGACATGGATTTGAGCAAACTCTGGGAGGTAGTGGGGAACAGAGGAGCCTGATGTGCTGCAGTCCACGGGGTCACAGTCAGACTCAACTTTGTGACTGAACGTCTCATGTACTGAACACTGTACTGAAACAGAATGTGTAACTACAGAATAGTTAAGTTTATTTGTTGCTTTGAGATCACATAAGCTGACTGGGAGCTGTGGCTGACTGCCACTGCCCAGTCATGAGTTACACCACTCTCCTAACCTGTAAAAAGATAAAAACTCAGTTATCTGAAGTAGTTTCTACTGAATGCCTGTCACTTCCACACCATACTACTCAAAAAATCTTAAATCAAACCACCTGTATTTCTAAAATTTAAAAAAAAGTAAATTAAATCTAAGTGTAAGGCAACATCAAACTGAAATTGAGGGACATTCTACAAGGAGTCAGCCAACACTTTTCAAAAATATCATGAAAGACATGGAAAGACAAGGACATGAAAAGTAGATACAGTGATTCTGGGTTGGATCCTCAACCAGGAAAACTGGAAGAAATTACTGGGAAAACTGGCAACATTTTACATTGGACTATGGATTAGAGAAGAAAAGCTAAAGGCAAAGGAGAAAAGGAAAGATACACCCATCTGAACGCAGAGTTCCAAAGAATAGCAAGGTGAGCTAAGCAAGCCTTCCTCAGTGATCAATATAAATAGAGGAAAACAACAGAATGGGAAAGACTTGGTATCTTCAAGAAAACTAGAGGTACCAAGGGAACATTTCATGCAAAGATGAGCACAATAAAGGACAGAAATGGCACGGACCTAACAAGCAGAAGATATAAAGAGGTGGCAAGAATGCATGGAAGAACTTTACAAAAAAGATGTTCACGACTCAGTTAATCACAATGGTGTGATCACTCACCTAGAGCCACACATTCTGGAATCTGAAGTCAAGTGGGTCTTAGGAAGCATCACTACGAACAAAGCTAGTGGAGGTGATGGAATTCCAGCTGTTATTTCAAGTCCTAAAAGATGATGCACTCAATATGCAATTTGATCTCTGGTTCCTTTGCCTTTTCTAAATCCATCTTGAACATCTGGAATTTCTCAGTTAACATACTGTTGAAGCCTCACTTGGAGAATTTTGAGCCCTACTTTGCTGGAGTGAGATGAGTGCAGTTAAAGGGCTGCACTCAATATCCCAGCAAGTTTGGAAAACGCAGCAGTGGCCACAGGACTGGAAAAGGTCAGTTTGCATTCCAATCCCAAGTAAAGGCAATGCCAAAGAATGCTCAAACTACCACACTTTGCACTCATCTGGACATGGAACAGACTGCTTCAAAATTGGGAAAGGAGTATGTCAAGGCTGTTTACTGTCACCCTGCTTATTTAACTTACATGCAGAGAACATCATGAGAAACCCTGCGCTGGATAAAGCACAAGCTGGAATCAAGATTGCCAGGAGAAATATCAATAACCTCAGATATGCAGATACCACCACTCTTATGGCAGAAAGTGAAGAGGAACTGAGGAACCTCCTGAGGAAAGTGAAAGAGAGTGAAAAACCTGGCTTAAAGCTCAACATTCAAAAATAAGATTATGGCATCCAGTCCCATCACTTCATGGCAAGTAGATGGGGAAAAAGTGGAAACAGTGACACTTTCTTTTCTTGGGCTCCAAAATCAGTGCAGATGGTGACTGCAGCCATGAAGATGCTTGCTCCTTAGGAGAAAAGCTGACCAACCTAGACAGCGTATTAAAAAGCAGAGACATTACTTTGCTGACAAGTCTGTCTAGTTAAAACTATGGTTTTTCCAGTAATCATGTATGGATGCAAGAGACTATAAAGAAAGCTGAGCACCGAAGAACTGCCTTTGAACTGTGGTGTTCAAGACTCTTGGGTCCCTTGGACTGCAAGTTCAAATCAGTCCATCCTAAAGGAAACTAGTCCTGAATCTTCATTGGAAGGACTGATGCTGAAGCTGAAGCTCCGAATACTTTGGCAACCTGATGCGAAGAAGTGATTCACTGGAAAACACCCTGATGCTGGGCAAGACTGAAGGCAGAAGGGGATGACAGAGGATGAGATGGTTGGATGCCATCACCGTCGATGGACATGTTTGAACAGGATCTGGGAGCTGGTGATGGAGAAGGAAGCCTGGTGTGCTGCAGTCCATGGGGTTGGACACAACTGAGCAATTTAACTGAACTGATGGGTTATGTAGCAGCATCGTATCCACGTAGATTTCCTGATTACAATAATTGGTCTATGGTTAAGAATGTCCTTAAGAAACTGACAAGATATTTCAAACAAAACGGCACATCTGTAACTTAATCCCAATGGATCAGGAAAAAAAATGTGTATATAGAGAAAATATACAAAGCAATTTGGAGAAAATGTGAACTGAGAGGTCTGGAAAGAGTATTAAAAAAGTTCTTTATGCTATATTCTTGCAACTTTTCAAGTTAGAAATTATATCAGGTGTTATAAACTTTGTGTCCTTACTGTACACATTTTCAGGATGTCTTCCAGGATCGAAGTGCTCCAAATGCTCTTCCAGCTACTTGTGAACAAGGACCAGCCCAACCTAGCATTCTCCACCATGCAGCTGGACCCACCGCCTCAGCAGGATCCCTAAGCTCAGAACCATCTCCCAGGAGCAAGCTCCGCCTGCCTTAACCTGACACATCCCATGGTCTCACTAAGTCTCATGTGCTCTGCACCCATTCTATCTCCCATCCCCAGAAAACCCAACCCTCATACATGCGAGGAGCGTTACCCTTTCAAGACAAGAAAGTTCACTAACCCAAACTGCATGTACCAGGAGAGGCTGAGCTCAAACACACAGGACACATGGGGTAAAGAGGGAAAAGCATCTCCTGACTTTTGCCTGAAGCCAGAGCGAGCACGCAGGACCTGCCAGGACCAGGCCTTCTCACACATCCACTGTCCGTATGAGCACTGCCCACAGGTGCTCTTCAGGACACTTCTCCCCTGAGAAAGAATTCCTGCCCTTAGTTCCCCCAGGACCTAATCCCACAGATGACACAGGCAAGGTTGTTGTCCGAGGTTTATTGAAAATATTACAGCACAGCAGAAAGACTCAAACGGCTCCACGCGGTGTTTTGAAGTTCATCCCAACTGTAGGCTGAGTGACCTGCAGGTTGGAGAGACTGCCAAAGTCCTGCAATGATAAAAATGGGCTTAGTATGGCTATTCTGGCAAGATCTGTGTCCATTAGGCTATGCTTCATCAGCCTCCTCCAGCTCAGGTCAGACTGCTGGGACCCTGAAGAAAAGCGAGAGCCTTCTCCTCACCCCAGACCAGCAAACTCACAAGGGGGTAGACTCCATTTGAAGGATCCTTCACCCCAACAGTCACAAGGGAGCTGTCCTGTGCATTCTCACTTTTAACAGCATCCTCAACCTTTACCTAAAAATCTGCTTGTACCGAGACGTGACCAGGTATCACCAAATGTCCCGAATGCAAAATCTGTCCCTTCGAGAATACCGCTCTAAGGATAACGCAGTGCCACTTCACTAATGGAGTCGTAGAGGAGTGGCAGGACAAGGGCAGGGCCTGCCTCTGAGCTGGCTCAGTCTAAGGGCAGTGAACCCAAGGGCCCACCACATAACCAGAAATTAACTCCTCATTTCATGCTCAAAAACCAATTTTACAGTTGAAAATAAAAAGCTACATCCCAGGATAGTGGTTATTTCAGGAGAAAATAATCTGTAACAGGCTTTAGCTGTACGGGTGATGTTTTTCTGAAGCTGGGTGGTAAGTATATAAGAGTTCATGCTATTATTTAAACGTTTCATCATCATAAAAAAGGGAAAAATAAAGTTGCTCTAAACCAACTGCCTCCTGGACTTGGAAGCTCATGCTTTCAGCAAAATGCAGAAGTACTAAGATAAATCACAGAAGAGACACTTATCAGTGCGCTGAAGACAGGCTGAACCACTCAAGCAGCGCCCTGTCAGCACCAGAAATGAAACCAGAGCTCATGTGAGCGGTTAGCACACGGACACAGGAGAGCAAGAGTGCCACAGCCACTAGATCTGGGAGGTGTCCTCACAGGGACAGCACCCTCAGCCTTCAGCAACCAGCTGAGCCTCCTCTGGAGGTAGTCTAGCTTAGCGGTTAGAAGTGTGGACGGATTTCCACCTCTGCCACCCACTAACCTGAAAAAGACTGTTCCAACATCTATAAAATGTGAACAACAGGAGGTGCCTCGTGGGATACAGTGAGGAAAACAACAGAAAACGTGGAGGTTACCTGATGTATTTTAAAGACTCAACAAGTGCTACCCAGTGGTGTTACAGCTGGTAGAGAGCTACTGATGGTGGGCGACAAGGGAAACCCTACTTCAGTAATTCAGCAAACACTTACCAAGAGCTTCAGCATTTCCTTAGTGTCAGGATCTACTTCAATGATTTCCTGATCCAGGGCTGAGACCTAGAGAAACAAGGCAGGCCCCAAACAGTAAGAGTTAGACAATCTCTCACCTTTCCTGCCTTTTCTCCAAGATTCTTAAATGAGAAAGACAAATTGGGGGAGGAGGGAAGCATAGAGGGGATAAAATAGGATCCCACAAATTCAGTATTTAAAAATCCTTAAAACTGGGTTTATACCAACACTCCAGGAATATTATACCAAAGCAAAAAAAAAAAAAAATCAAGCCAGAGGACATGCTAAGTCACCAATCATGCAAGGTCCTCATATACAGAACTTATGTGGTCCTAACAGGGCAGAACACAACGTATAGGAAAGTATTAACAGATTATGGACACCTACAGCTGCTTATGGGCTTCCCTGGTGGCTCAGATGGTAAAGAATCTGCCTCAATGGAGGAGACCTGGGTTCTACTCCTGGGTCGGGAAAATCCCCTGTAGAAGTGTATGGCAACCCACTCCAGTATTCTTGCCTGGAGAATCCCATGGACAGAGGAGCCTGGCGGACTACAGCCCAAGGGGTCGCAGAGAGCCAGACGCAACTGAGCCACGAAGCACAGCACAGCTGCTTAAGCGCGAGCAGGGGTTGGGGAGGCGGTGTCTATGGAGATGCAGCTGAGGTCCCCCTGGGAACCTGCTTCTATCTTTCAGGATGAACCAGAGGTCCAGAGTAAGACCCAGAAAGTTTACCTCAGGCACGTAATTGTCTCTCCTCTCTCTCTCCTCCTCCTGCAGCTTGATGGAGATACCTCTCACCGGACCTCTCTGAATCCGCTTCATCAGATGTGTGACGTAGCTACAAAGCGCCCAAGAACACACATTGGTCCCCACGATACACAGCGCGTCTGGATGTGCACGTAGGCGTTTCAGTTCTTTTCCCGCAGTGAGAAGGGAAAGGAGTCATCATCTTGGGAGGCCTGACTCTAATAATCTTCTACATTCACAGAACCTCTACACGCAGCTCCGCTTACTCAGGCATGCCTGTCCTCTGTATTCGTGTTCGTTTGTAAAACCACCAAATACTCCCAACAAACTTTCGCGATCCCTCCCAACCCTCATCTGCTTTCCTTCAAGTTCCAATTTACTCGATACAGCAGTAAATCAAGTAGGTCTTTAAATATTTTCTTCCAGAGATCGTCCAAGCGCCACTGCCAGTTAAACAGCCAAGTATTAATGCAACGTGAACACAAGACAACTTAAACCAAGAAACCCCACAGAAGCACAGTTCCCAAGACCCACCCGCGGGGCCAGAGGCCGTGGAAACCGAACGCAGACTCGACTCACCCTGCGATCTTGTTGCGGAGCTTCTTGCTGGGAATAATGGCGATTTCCTCGCACACCCGCTTGTTGGTGTGGAAGTCATTGCCCAGGCGCGTGTAGTACTTCTCAATGATGACCCGGGCCGCCTTCTTTACGGTCTTGGTGCGAACGCGGCCCTGCCGGTGGAGAAAATAGGGTCACTCGTGAGCCAGGACTACCCCGCTCCGGGAAACAGCGCGGCGTCACACCCTGGCCCGAGCTGGGTTCGTGGACCGGGACTGAGCCCGGGAGAGTAAAGGGCCAGCCGGGCAGTGCTGGAGCGCGGGGTCGACGCGGAAACCAGCAGCCCACGGAGGCTTCAGCCTCATAGGGCAGTGCGCTCCTCCTTGCGGGCTGGGAGCTGCGGGAAAAGGCGGATGGAGGACGATTCTACCGGAGCCCAACTTGAAGCCAAACCACCTACCATTTCGGCGGGTCCGTGGTAAAAGAGGAAACAGGAAGCACAAGAGAGACCTATAAAGCACAGGCCAGAAAGCCGCTTCCGCCTAGCCCGGGATGCACTGAGCCTACTCCGGGGCACCACAGCGACCCCTAGCGGAACGGGGGCAAAATAGAACGGAAATGTGGACCGCCCGTCTGCATCCATTGGGCGGGACGAGGTATTGACCCGCCCCCTGATGGGCAAGGCTCTTCCGTGCCGCCTCACCTATAGTCGTCTTACGCGGCGTCTGAAAGCCTTCTACAGTGGTTTCTACAGCTTCTACATCGGTCCTGAATATTCATTGGAAGGACTGACGCTGAAGCTGAAACCCCAGTACTTTGTTGGCCACCTGATGCGAAGAACTGACTCATTGGGAAAGACCCTGATGCTGGTAAAGATTGGGGGCAGGAGGAGAAGGGGACGACAGAGGATGAGATGGCTGGATGGCATCACCGACTCGATGGACAGGAGTTTGAGTAAGCTCCGGGAGTTGGTGATGGACAGGAAAGCCTGGCGTGCTTCAGTCCATGGGGTCGCAGAGTCGGACACGACCGAACGACTGAACTCTACAGTGGCTGGACTGCCCAAGGGCTTGGAGTAGGAGGGGTGCATCTCTTCCACATATGCCTGAGCGGTGTGTGGGGGGCGGGGGAAGCTTGCGGAAGCGCGGGAAAGTGAGGAGGTAGGGGATGCTGCTGCTGCTGCTGCTAAGTCACTTCAGTCGTGTCCGACTCTTAGCGACCCCATGGACTGCAGCCTACCGGGCTCCTCCGTCCCCGGGATTTTCCAGGCAAGAGTACTGGAGTGGGTTGACATTGCCTTCTCTGGAGGTAGGGGATGGCCTGGCGCAATGGGTCCCCCACCAAGTGCATGGGTCAGAGCCTAGTAGCCTGGTGGAGACACAAGTCCAACAGGGAAACGATTATCTCACTTTGCTCAAATGTCACCTTATCAAAGGGGCTTTTCCTCCAATTTGTATATTAAGTAACACAGGTATCCTATTTTTTTTTTTTTAGCACTGCTATCCTTTTAATGTTGCTCTAGCATTTCTTAGCACGTGTCACAGCGACTTGTCTCCGCTTTCTGAGCTAGGGATGAATTCTGTGACAGCAGTGTTTTTCATTGAATAGTGCCTAGCACAAAGTTCATTCCCAAATATTTACCGGAAGGGCCCAGTTCATCTGTAGTGCTTTCAACTAAGGCACCTTCTCCAACCTCCACTGCTGTCTTCAGAATGTTCCTGTCCTACCCATCCTCAAACCTAGTCTTTCTGAAGCCAACAGCACTGGCTACTACCCTGGCGCCCCTGCCCCCTCAGGAGTACTGCTCCCTCTCTCCATCTCTGCTGAAGTGGGTTCCAGGCCCTCACCTGATTTAAGGAAGGGCTGGGCTGCCCAGGTTGGATGAGGTTAGGGGCACCAGGCTGTGTGCCTCATCCCTCAATTCCTGGACAGTCCAGTCAGTCCCTCTAAACTGACTGGGAATGGAAGGCTGAAGGAGAGGAAGCTTGTGCCCTGAAAGCAGAATGTGGACCGGAAAGAGACAAACGGGGAGGAGATGACTCTCAACAGGACAGGACACCAAAAGGGCGGGTCAGAGCCCCTGCCCCAAGAAAGCTGTAGGAGTTTACCAGCAAACTTCAAATCAGGCTGCAGCCAGCTGTGCCTTGGCTGATGGGACTTCCCACCCACAATGACACCTCTTGCATCTCTTCACAGAAGGGATGCTTCAGCACGCAGAGCTCCCTCCACCACTAAGATGGAATCTTCCAGAAATCGCTCCAGCAGCTGGGCCCAGGCACAACCTACCTGAAAAAATCATCAGTAGACCAGGATTAACAAATCCTGGAAGCTTGTGAGATAATGAGTCCAGGTGATAGTCCCGAAGAACAGCAAAAATTTACTCCCGTTCGGTAAAGAACTGGGTCAGCATAGATGACTCCAAGATAGGAAGCCTCCCAAGCAGCAGCAAGCTCTGAGGTGTACAGAAGAAGCTGAGAACAAGTGGCCTGTGCTGACCAAGAAGCTATCCTCTGGTCCCTCCAAGATGCAGTTTAGGATTATGAGAAGAGGAGCCCCCTGCCTGCTAAGTCACTCAGTCGTGTCCGACTCTTCACGACCCCATGGACTGTAGCCTGCCAGGCTCCCCTGTTCATGGGATTCTCCAGGCAAGAATGCCGGAGTGGGTTGCCATGCCTTCCTCCAGGGGATCTTCCCGATCCAGGGATCAAACCCATGTCTCTTCTGCCTTCTGCATTAGCAGGCGGATTCTTTACCACTACTGCCACCTGGAAAACCCAAGAAGAGCCCGAGAAAGTTTATTTGTGCAGGGTTTTTACATACCTGGACCAGAGATACCCACTTACCAGAAAGGCACTTTCAAGGTTCATGAAGTGGACAAGAATGATTTAAAGGGGCAGGTCCCACATGGCCCCTCCATTAACCTGGGCAGGAATCCCATCCATTACAGAAAATCCAAGGAAATGTGCGTTTTTACTCTGAAATCCTAAGTATCTTGTTGTCCCCATTCCCCCACCTCAGACACAGAGACGGAACCGGAACTCTGCTGCAACGTGTTTATTATGTGCCAAAAAAACTACACCACAGCTTACTCCACACACCTGTAGGAGAGTGCAGTCTTGCCTGCATATACTACAATGAGGTAGAGACTTCACACACAGCTTCACAAAACCCACAGAGTAGCTGGGATATGCAACAATGCAACGTCAGCTCAGCAGGAGGGAGGAGGGGCGTTATGACACTGGTTCTTTGGCACACAGCTTCCCAAAGAGGGGCAAGTAGTTTTGTTTTTTTTTTTTAAAAAAAAAAAAGGAAGGAAAGAAGAAAGAAAAAGTCAAGTTTTCAAATTCCAGTAGCATTTCAGTCGACCGCAACTGTTGCTTCATACGCTTCTCAAATGAAGGAAATCAGGGTAGGGTACTTGTCCCCTCTGAGAGAAAGGGCTCCTGTGAGCCTTCATCTGCCCCCACCAGAAAGCAGCCCTTTTTAGCTCAGTTACAAAAGAAAAAAAGTCCTGTGACTTTGTGATTAAAAACTTCTATCAACCCTCCCCCCCCACATAAGTGCAACTTAAGAAGGTGCAATAAACCATTTTAAAACTATATACAGCAGCCGCTCAAACATCATTCATCCAGTCCAGTTTCAAATCCAAAAAAAATTTTTTTCTTGGTTGCAAATGCCTTGATTTGCAACTGTGAGAAACAGTGACCAGCAGTCCCCCAGACACAAATTTGCTATAATGTTAAAAGCTGCCAGGAAAGAAAAAAAATCTCTTGTTCCAAACGACTTAAAAACTGTTTTAAGGAGTGTAAAAAGGAACCGGTAAAAACCCTCGAGCGTAAAATATGAAATATGATTTTGGTTTAAATGAAGAGCAAAGTCTCCTTGTTGTTTACAGTAAAAAACACCAGCTGAACACTCAGTTTATGCCGTTCAGGTGGGGGTTAAATAAATGGAAAGGCACTGTATGGCAACTGCAAGAATGAAACCAATGAGACCTGCACATCATCACCATCAGTATTGCAAGGAATGTAAAAAAGCGCTTTTAATAAATAAACCTAGATGTAGGCGTCGTGTCAATACCTTCTGGACACGTAGTTTTTTTTTTTTTTTTTTTTGCTTTTCATCGGCAAAATGAGGAACTAAAATCTGGGAAAACTACAGAGTCGCTTGGAGGGCGAGCCAGAGGGTCCTTGCCCTGGCACACCCTCTGAAAACAAAACCCGACAAAACTCATTGTGCATTAATTAGTGCAGAAACAAAGACAGACTCAGCAAGTGCAAAGGTGACTACGATTTCCCTTGTCCTCGGGAAGCCAGCTCCCTGGTCGCCGGTGGCAGGCGGGCAGGCTGCGGAGGCGGCCGGCCCTGGGCACACAGGCCCCTCTAGCTGGAGTCGCGGTTCTTCTGGTTCCGCATCAGGGGGCTGTGGTGACGCAGGCCCTCCATGCTGTGCCGCCAGTGCCAGCAGCTCCGGCAGAAGTACTTGAAGCACACCTGCGAGGGGAGAAAGGAGAAGAGCCAGGCCTGTGTCAGACCAGCCAGAGGGGCGGCTGCGTGCACTGCCTGCTCTGACCGGGAGGGCGTGGGACTCCTGATGGCCTCTGTGGGGTTACAAGAGCTGGCCCTGGGGACTCCTCTCGTCCCCAACACGAGGCGTGACCAGATTCTACAGGTGCCTGGACTCAACTGCGCACGCTGGGCTCCTAGTGTGTAGAGGCCACACTAGCTCCCCTCCTTGGTTCTAAGCGCCTAAGTGCTCTTCCAGTCCCTGCCCGTCCTACCTCCTTTAGAGTACTTGTGTCACACGGCCACACACAATACGGGAGAGCGTTCAAAGACAGTGACTCCAGGCCCTAAGGCCAGGCCGAGTGGCTTCATCGTCACACCTAGTGTGAGGAGAGGTGACTGCGCACGTAGATCAACATCTCAGTCCCAGCCCCTCACTCCTGCTGGCTGTGTAACCTCAGGCAGGCCACTAACTTCCAGATATCTGAAAATGGGGACCATCTGAAACACTGACACACACAAGCCTGTGAGAAGAGGCTGATTAGACTCACACGTGATCTCAAGTTCTCCCCAGCAGCCCACACTTACTTCATATCCTCCTCTTGCAGCCTCAATTTAACTACCATCTACTCAGAGACTCCAAACCCGAGTGACAGAACCACTGCAAAAGTAACTGCAAGTACAGACACAGTGCTAGTATCTGACCAGGTCCCTCATTTCTCCTGTCACCAGCAACACAGGCAACACTTGGAGACTTATCACAAACAGGGAGCCTCAGGCCATGCGCCAACCTGCTGAATCAGACTGCGCACTGACACGATCCTCCGGTGATGAGCACACAGACACGCTACAGAGCACGAGACGCTCCGTCCAATACGCCCAGGTCTGTGCTCCTCCACCCAGAAACATGCAACCAAGCTGCTGTGCTGCTTTCTGCCTGCTTCTGACAACTGGGTACAAACCAGGTGGCAGCACCCAAACAGCCCAGAGATTCAGAAGTCAATAAAGACGGATTCCTTGCCTAGGGAAGAGTCAACCGAAAGAGCTTGGAGCTAGAACAGCAGGACCTGGCTGGCTGAGAGGCAGTGCTGACCACACCCACCCGGGTCCCTGTCACCCTCAAAACTGCCTGTGAGCAGCAGCTGCACAGCACAGCCCGAGACGGGGGCCACAGCACCGAGACTCAGCTCCGCGGCCCCCACACTTCAGGGTCAGGCATCACTGCTGCTTCTGCTGTGCTCTAAGACAGCCGTGAGGAGCCCGAGACCTCCGCGTTCCATGGGGTGAATGTGACATGACGCTTAACTGAGGGCAAGGGCTCTGTGAACCTCCCAAGTGCCCAGGGGACTCACCTGATCCCGACAAAAGAAAGGGCCAGGCTGGGAGCTGCAGATATGACACACAGAGTCTTCCAGGTAAGGGTCGATCTGAACCTGCAGACAGAGGCAGAGCGGGATCACTAAGGGGCTGCTTCTCATGGGGAGCCCTGAGGGGCCACAAGAGAAGGGCCGGGTATGGATCACCTATATGAACACAAGGTGGTTCCTATTTTAAGGGGCCCAGAGAGAAGTAGGGCAGAGGACCCAGAGATCGTCAAGAGAGACAAGATCACTGCAGCAGCTTCCAGGCAGGCTGTGCAGAGCGTGACAACTCCACATTACCGCCTGGCCTTCTTGGCAAACCTGACCCGGAATGCTATCACCCAGCAACAAGCAAGCGCTCGGAGGACGCAGGTCAGGAGGGAAGTCACCTTAGCTTGCAATGCTGGTCAAGGACCACAGCGAGGGAAAGTGCCCCCCATGCTGAGGCTCCCATCCCCTCTCATCAACCGAGACCAGGCCCACCTCCAACCCTGACCCTAAGGTGTGCTGGTGAAGCCTGGCTCACAGCCAGCATGGCACAGCTCTCGTCTTGGGCTGGCCCAGACCTCTCAGATGGCCCAGAGGACGGTGCAGACCAGCCCACTCACCTTCTTGGTGAACTTGGTGGTCTTGATCTCCACAAAAGCAGCACTGACTGCTTTCAGGTAACTGCGCTGGTTGTTGAAAGTCACACGACCAGAGCCTAGGGAAGACGGGAAACTCACCCTCGAGCCCAAGTCTCCCAAAGGCCGCATGTCAACACTCAGGAAAACCTGCTCCTAGATCAGCACGGCGCTGCCCAACAGAAACGTAAACACGGGCTACACGCGTAACTTTTAACAATTCCCAGTAGCCACCTCTAAAGAATGTAGTGGAATGAATGAAAAGAATGTAGGGGAATTAATTGCAGTAATAGTTTTCCTTTAACCCAACATATATATCATCATTTCAACAGGTGGCACTAGCACATTTCAAGCCCTCGGAGTTGCGTTCAGCTGGTGGCACCACGTCAGACTGCAACTGCAGACCACGGTGCCACAGCCCCTCGGGGGAGGAAAGAGACTCCTCTGTGCGGGCAGACCCACAGGCGTGGTTACCCCAGTTCAGAGCGGAAAGCCAGACACAGGCAGAGCAGAGCTGAAGGCAGGCCAGGCAGGGGAGTCAGAAGCAGCACCCCCTGCCCAGCGCCACCCCTGCCCCATGGGCTCTGAGGTCCCTGCCCTAAGTGTGGAGTTCCCTGCGATGAGCACACAGCGCTCCTTCCTGCCCAGATGCGCTGTGGGTGGGCAGACGGTGCGTGGGGGAGAGGGGAGCCAGTGTAGATCAGAAAGGCCAGGCTCTGTTCCACCTCCAAGCCCCAGCACTGAGACGGTTCTTTCACAACTGGGAACCTGACCTTTCTCAGTGGCCAGGCCTTCAGACTCCCCTCCGCTAGGACAGCATGAGCTGTGACCACACTCTGCTGCCTGGGTCACCCTGAGTCCTGCCTCAGCCTGGCTTGGTTTCTGACCCTGGACAAGACCACTTTTCAAGGCCTCTTAACAGAGGAAACCAGGCAAGTTCAGGAAAAGTCCCAGCCTTTTAATACAGTATTACCTGTTGTCTGTCTCAGAATGGTTTGGCTGTGAATGGTGACCTTCAAACCAACGTTCCTGTTTTGTTTCCACCTCCTATCACCTCCTATAGGGCTCCTATCAATTTTTTTCCCCTTCAAGGAAGGTGGGGGGAGAGGGGTGGGTACAGAGAGGTCAGTACTGGTGGCATACCTAGAAAAGATGCTATATACTGCTGGTCTATGCTGATGAGAAGGCCTGGGTCAGGCCTCGCCTCCACTCCCACAGGAGAGTGTCACAATCTTGGTCTATACCCTGGGGACCGCCCAGCTGTCCCACACAGAAGTGGGACACTCACCAATGGGATACTTGTGCTTATCTGTGTCAATCCCAGCATACACCACACCACCAAATAGGTCGTTGAGAATGGCGGCCAAGGCCTCGGCGTTGAGCATCCCGTGCAGAGCACCCACGAACACCGTCCTGCTGGGGTCGAGCCTCTGGGAGGGACTCTGGACAAAGTTGCTGTCGGCCAGGACCCAGGGGATCACCTGCACCTGCAAGCACCCACAGGCACGTTGGTCCCAGCAGGGGCCTTGGGGGGCTCCCGCAGGCGGAGCCGCACTGCAGGCACAAGGCCGGGCCCCACACAGTCCCAGGTGCCCTCAGCCCCAGCACAGCTAGATCTGAACCTCACTGAGGCCCTGAGTCCAAAGTGGTGCAAAGACAGCAAATGGTAGAACAGTAGTCACTCATCCTGAAGAGTAAGAACTGTCCCAAACTATCATACCCAGGATCCTGGTGTGCGGTTCCAACAAAGGACCGTGGACACTGATGAACACACAGCATGGTCCAGAGTCCTTGAACAGGAAGGGTTCACGGAGAAATGACAGGACAGGAGCTTGAAGGACAGAGAGTGGGGACCCTTAAGGTATCTGTGTGGAACGGTTACTGGCCCAACATGTGTATCGGAGGGCTTGGACAGGAGAAGTGGGATAGCCGGAGAGACGCAGGGCGAGCAGTCACATGCAGGAGGATCAGCGCGGTTCCGAGAGCAGAGAGACACCAGGGCAGGAACAGACTGTGCCCTCTGCTTCCAAACCCCTTGAGCCTAGAACAGAATCTGGCAAAGCAGGCAGGAGGATCCAGAATGAAGTGGGTTGACAAATGATCAATAAGTGTTTATTGGAAGATTAACCTGTCAAGTTTTTTTTTTTTTTTTTAAAGTCTCAAAGCAGGAAGAGATTTGAGGCAGAAAACCAGCAAGGAAGCAAAACAGTTCAGAGGATAGGTGATAAAGACTGGGAGAAGGCTGGCGGGGCTTGGCACAGAACAGAAATATCCTCTAGAATATTCTTCTAGCGGAAAATTTGCAGAATCCAGACCGCCTGGGCATGGTGGGAAAACAAGAATCGGGACTGATGGGTTGCAGACCTAGGTAACCTTGAAATGAGAGCCTGGCAGAAGTTCATTACCATGGGGAGCCAATCTCACAGAAGATGCAAAAGCCCATCTTGTTTTTTCCATTCCCACAGGAAAGTATCACATCCTGGGTGCCACCAAGCTTTCCGAAGTGAAAAGTGAAAGTGAAGTCGCTCAGTCGTGTCTGACTCTTTACAACCCCACGGACTGTAGCCTACCAGGCTCCTCCATCCATGGGATTTTCTAGGCAAGAATACTGGAGTGGGGTGCCATTTCCTTCAGGAGATCTTCCTGACCCAGGGATTGAACCCAGGTCTCCCTCATTGTAGGCAGATGCTTTACTGTCTGAATCACCAGGGAAGTCTCCTCCTTAAACGTCAGCGTACATGATCACAGGACATCCCGAAGAAAGGCCCCACAGGATGGTGGGGCTCAAGTAGGACACAAGCCTAGAGAGGTGAGTCTTGGTTGAAGCTAAGAGGAGGGCCACAAAAGTGAGTAGTTTGTCTGATTGGGAAAGAAGAGAGGGCATCAAATACCTACTACTATGGAGAGGAGATACAAGGAAGTAAGAGGGTCAGAGAGGGATGAGAACCAGGGCGGCCTAGACTGCCAGGTGACGAGACGGGTCCAGGAGGCAGGAAGGTGTCTGCAGGGGCACTGGAGAGGGGAGGATCCATGGGAGCCTCTCACTGCGAAGGCAGTGACAGCTGTGTGTGCTCCATGCAGCATAAAAGGAGAAGGCAGGGAAGCTGCAGGTCACTGTGGGCAGCCAGAGGACAAAATGCATACCAACACCAGGAAACATCTGTAAAACCAAGGGTCAGCTCTGTAATGTGGGTTTTTTATTTTAATCCAATGTGACCATCTCAATGAATCAGGCGTCTTCCCCCTTACTCTACAGACTTCAATAGACTTCACTCTCTAGAGCAGCTTTAGGTTCACAACAAAACTGAGCTGGAAGGGTGGAGTTCCTGTATACCCACTGCCTCCCCAGCCTCTCTGATTCTCAATGCTCCACACTGGAGTGGTGCGTTTGTTCCCATCACAGAGCCTACACTGACATCACTGTCTGAACTCCGTGGTTGACATCAGGGCTCACATTTGGGTGTTTGTTTTTCCACTGTAACTCAATGGGGGGTTGGCAACTGTGTAACGGCATGTGAGGCACAACTGGGCGACTGAACAGTTGCCTACCACTTTAGGCAACAACCTATAAACACCACCTTCAGCATCCTCACCATCCTCAAAATCTTCTATGCTCTGCTTGTTCACCCTCCAACCCTGTAAGCCCTGGCAACTGCAGATCTTTTTACTAATACAGACATTTCAATTTTCCATTTTATAAATGAGGAAATGAAGTTTGAGAGACATTGACTATCTAGCTCAATATCACAAAATACTCTCTAGAATCAAATTTTAAAAAGTAACAATGATTCCCAAGTTCAGAACTTTCTTTGACAAGTGGTTCTCAAACACCATGGTGGAGATTCTCAAGCTCCATCCAAACTGACTTAGAAATCCTGAGATAGGGTCCAAGAACATACAGTGAGGCCCCAGGTAGGACGACTCCTCGCTTGAGACTCATGATGCTCATCACACACAAGGATGACAGCAGAGATGCGAAGGGAGAGAGAATCAGATGCAGAGAACCACGTACTAAAAAAGCCCTGAATGGCAGTGCAGAAGTCACGGTCGGGGGGTGGGGGGCGGCTACAGAGGGATTTACCCACCCAGGTTGGGAGGTCAGCAGGCACAGTTGGAGGGCAAGACTAGGAGGAACAACTGTAGATGTTAAGACCAAGCAGAATCTCTCATTTCTAAGAGGAGAGGTTTGGGAAGGAAGTGTTGGCTAGAGTAGGAAGGAGAGTGAGAGCTGGGACGCAGTCTGATTTCCATGAGCAGGAGCACACACAGACCATTAATGCCTAAAGGTAGCAGCGGAGGCTTTAATGCATCACAGAGTGTTCGCTGCACTCACCGCAGGGCAAGAAGAGCAGCCCTCTCGCCTCAGGAGGAATTCGTGTCTGCACCTGCCTACCCACCTCCCCATGAAGCCCGCCTCCTCACAGCTAGACCCCTGATCCAGCAAGGGCTCTGCACTAGCTCACCTCCTTGCAGCGCATCCTCCGGCTGGACATCTTGAAGTAGTACTCACTCAGGCCATCTGGGCTCAGCGGGTCATGAGAGCAAGCCTGAAGCAAGGCCCGGACAGACTTCTCCAGTTCGAAGACCAGATACACATACCCTGTTACAAGGGGAAGGAGAAACTGCATTAACATCCCTCGGTGGGGCTACTCCTCAGCCAGGGATTTATAGCAGGGTGTTGTTGGGGGTTTTTATTTCCCCCCAAGAAAGATGGCATATGGGTAAGACACACTTGTGTCCTACCTCCAATGGGGGAGGGATGCTCACCATTTCCCATCTAGTAAGGGAAGGGTGGGTGTGGCAGGACAGAGGGTCCCGTCGTCACCACACAGCTCTTCATGTCACAGCACAAAGCATGCTCACATCAGCAAGCTTGGCTTTCCTGGGGGAAGGAGCAACACCGGGTCTATGGCGAGGAGGCAAAGGTATTTCTTTAAAAGGCTAGTTCAACCACTGGTTCAGTACATCACTGAAGATGGGGCAGTGTGAAAATAGCACCTGCTCCTTTCTACAGGGAGGGAATCTCATTTCAGACCAGTGAGAACTCAGACACTTGGTCCTCATTCCAGCTAACTCCAGAGGGATCTCAGAATCAGGTCAGGCGACAGCGTCACTGGGCAAGAAAGACAAGTACAGGAAGGCTTTTCAAACACCTCGCTTTGAGAGGACAGGAACTGCTGGGGTTCAGGTTGGAGGGAGGTGTGCACGGGCTTTTCCAGGGAGCCCCCACTGCAGTGTGAGTCTGGATGGACAGGTGGAACGTTAGCTCAGAAGGAATACAGGGGTGTGCTGGGTGAGGAGAAGTGCCAAGAGCTCTGTGCTCTGGAACGCCCCAATCACATTACCAGCATGCATGTGCCATCCCAGCGTCCCTCAGTGCAGTCAGGTACTGGGGAGGGAGAAAAAGCTCCTACCATGTCTGCATTACCTTTCGGCATATTACCTTTGGGAGGACACCGGGGGTGCTTGCCATCCTTACCAGGCCACTCCACACTCAAAGAGCCGAAAACACGGAAGGTGTTAACCAATCCAGCTGCAAAGAGATGGAAAAGAAAGGCAGACACTTAGGCGCCTTTCTCCCCAGGAAGGCACAAGCTCAGGGCCACCAGTGTGGCTCGTTCTCCTGGACAAACGACACTGAACTGGCCCTAGATCTCTGGTGACACATGTGGGCACAAGACCCAGCAGCAGTGCACAGCCTGTGAAGGCACCTCTCCCCTCACAGCTGTTCCTGTCATACCCTGAGCCCTGGCAGAGGTTCAGTTCCTGGCCTGGCCTCAAGGCCAAGTTTCATGCTCTGGAAACACAGGGCCACCTTCAACACCTGAAGCAGAAGACCTCAGAGCTCACCTTCCGTGATGTCCCAAGGGACACCGCCGAGGAACACCTTGCAAGAGTAGACGGGGTTCTTGTAGTTCCGGGGAGGGAGCTGGCCGCTCCATGTGCAGGTGGCTTCATTCACAGCTTTGGCAGAAGACAAAGCAAAACAGGAGTCAGAGACGCCACAGAGGCACTGCCCTTCTCTGTGTGAACTTGCTCGGGAAGGAGAGACAGGCCACAGTCCCCTAGCCTGGCTGCTGGGAGAACATTCCTGACTACTCTGAAGGGCAAGAAACCGGACACCTCCCCAAACCTGTCAGCCCAGTATGGTAACCCTGATTCACCAGTTCTGTTTCTCCACTAAAACTGGGAGGAATGGCAAACCACATGTGCAGGGTGAAAACCATCACAACCTGAGCAGTTATCAAACATAAAACTAATACACTAACCAGAAGGCAGTTTTACCTAGTCACTGCTTACAATAACAATTAATTTGAATTTACAATTATAGGCATACCTCGGAGGCACTGCAGGGTTTTGTGCCAAATCACCACAACAGAATGAACATTGCAATAAGCTGATCATACCAATTTTCTGGTTTCCCAGTGCATATAAAGGTTGTATTTATACTATACTATCGTCTATTAAGTGTGTGACCACATTATGTCTAAAAAAATACTTTATTGGCTAAAAAATGCTAATCATCATCTGACAACACAGGTCACTATAAACCTTCAATTTGTTAGGAAAAAAAAGCAATGTTGATAGATTGGAAGTTTGGGATTGACATGTACACACTGCTCCATTTAAAACAGATAACCAGTAAGGACCTAGTGTATAGCACAGGGAACTCTGTTCAATGTTCTGTAATAACCTAACTGGGAAAAGAACTTGAAAAAGAAATGATACATACACCTCTATAACTGAATCACTTTGCATACACTTGAAACTAACACAGCAGTGTTAATCAATTGCATTCCAAAAAAAATTTTTTTTTAAAAAAATTCACTATTTGTGAAATGCAGTAAAGTGAAGTTCAATAAAACAAGGTACGCCTGTACTTGAAAGCAAACTGGACAATTTTTCATACAACAGCCTAAATGCTTTCTGGTCCAAATGGACCTTCTCTGCAAATGTTCAAATAAGGAACATTATTCCATTCCCGTCTGCTCCATGAGCTCATCACTCACAAAAGTCAGGACACTGACAGCAAGAACCACTACCAGCAAGACAAGAACGCAGTCACAACTGCTCCAAGCCAGAACCATTCCTCACCGTCTCTGGACCTATCGTTACAGTACCGGAGGAGACACTGGGCCTTCTTGGTGCCAGCACTGCAAGATAAGAGATTTTCTCCCAGTCCCTCAGCTTCCTGTTTATACCAAACAGAACTCTGTCCAAACCTCTTATAAAGTTTCTCTGACTCGAACACCTTGTTAAGAAACCCTTGCTGCTGTATAGAGTTGAAACTATCTTCTGTTTGGCCTGCCCTAAACTTTCTAGAGTCCCTGCTGTTCTTGGTGACTGACCAGTCCAGCCTTCTATCGTACCAATCTTCAATCCTGTCCCAACTCAGTTTGTGCCCTTGCAGATGGGAGACTGACCTTAGCGGGGACCAACTAGTCCTTGCCTATTTTACTCTCCTCCTCCACCACTGGACTGCACAGCCAGTGAAATGAACCATCATTTTCACTCAGGACAATGACACGGAAGGCCACTCTCTGAAAGGCACAGGTCCATTGTGTTGCTACAGCAGGAAATTTAGGCACCATCAGCAATATTTTGTGAACAAAAACAGAAGTCAATATAATGGCCTCACCCAAAAGCATGGTAAAGTTACTTCATAGGGGAGCAATGGCAACAGACACCTGTTACCTTGGAGGTGGACAGACAACCCACACATCCCTTGGATACCAATCAGAAAGTCTTGGGGAAGGAGGCTCCAGTGTGGGTTGTGCCTGACATGTCTCTGAATGGGGAAGGGTTGGGGGAAGCAGACAAAATTCTAGGCACCACTGCCAGGGTTTCTCTTGAAGCATCCACCGAGGAAAAGACTGAAAAGCAACAGCAGTGCAAGATCTCCAAGGAAGAGAACAAGTCAGAGATGGATCCAAACGCTAAGAGGCATGACCCTGTGGTTCTAGGTCATCCCATTCCCTCTCTGCTCCGATTCACAGACGTACCAAGTTTGTCCCCATTAGCACTTACTCCTCAGAACAGACCATTCTGTGCAAATGCAGAGACTTCACCATGCAATCAAGTCCTCTTCTGGACTGTTCACCTGTCTGCCCCGAGAACAAGGCCTCGGTCCCCACTGCAGGCACACACCCACATTTACCTGCAGCTTGCCTGTGTAGCCTGGCCTCTCTCTCTATGCTGAAAGGATCTTTGGGGGCTTCCAGGAGGTCCCAGGACGGCCACACAGAAGCTCCTGGCCACCTCTTTGGTGCGCTGGTTGGGGAGGGAGTGACTGCAGCCAGAGCAGCTTGCTCTTGGTCCATCCGGGACCCAACCCCCATCTTTAAAGGGTCTCTGGGGCCACCCCCTGTCAGAGACAGGAAGGGCAGGGGAGGGGAAATTCGGAGGCTTGACTAGGGAAGGAAAAAGGAAGACAGAGGTTTTTAAAAATGATAGGTGTTATAAAAGTAATAATTATACTACAGAAATTATGAAAAACACCATTTAGTATTTGATACATTTTCTTATAGACTTTCTTCCTATGCATTTTTAAGAGCAGCTGCTCTTACATCATAATTTGTTTTCTCCCCAATTCAGTTTTTCCCTTCATATTGCCAATCTTCATAACCATTTTAAATTAATTTACGATATTCTATTTAGGGAACAAGTTACACTTCACTGACCTATTCTACCTACTGCTAAACATTTAGATACTTTCCAAGTTTTCAGAATTATAAATAAAAACTTTAAGGTGTAGCTGCTTCTAATTTTCTGTGTTCTCTGGTCACATTCCTAGACATAAGATGTCAAAATGCTTTCTATGAGGGTTCTGTGTTCTGTCAAAAGTGTGTGAGAACAAAGTTTCACTATACACTTGCATCAAGGCTTTAAATTCTGTTAATTTAAGTGGGTAAAAATATACCACATTATCAAGACATAAACTGAAATAATTACTCAATAAAGTATCTCCTATAAGTTCAAATACTGCCTCTACTTCCTCTTCTGTGAGCAGTCTGTCCATATCCCTTCATCAATCAACCTTTGGGACAGGGATATGAGAAAATTCTTTAAACAAAAATCTCAAAGTATCAATATTCAAACTGGTTACTAGGCAGGTTCCTAAGACTGAGCCCCATCTAAAGTAACCAACAGAATTAGGAGCATCTCATCTAATTCCACTTTGTGAAGTGAAAGTTGCTCAGTCGTGTCCACCTCTTTGAGACCCCATGGACTGTACAGTCCATGGAATTCTCCAGGCCTGAATACTGGAGTGGGCAGCCTTTCTCTTCTCCAGGGGATCTTCCTAACCCAGGGATCAAACCCAGGTCTCCCACATTGCAGGCACATTCTTTACCAGCTGAGTCACAAAGAAAGTCCAATCTTTACAGGGGAATAAACTGCAGCCAGAGAATCAAAGGGACCTGCTTGTGGTCATTGTTTAGGGCCACCCTTAGGGGACAAGTTACACTTCAGAATCCTGCCAGGACTCCACTATTTACTCTTGAAACTGTTTCCTAACAGCTCTTGGAGTAACTGGTGAAGAGGTCTCAGCGCAGGTTCTGAGCGCGGTGCTCCCTGGGAGGAGTGGGGACACAGGGCACCCTTCGTCCTGCCAAGGTTCAGAAGTCCTGACACCTCCCGTCGCCCCACCTTGCAGTCTGCACCCCACCTGCCCAGCTCACCTGCCTTCCCCACCGACCCCCCCAGTAAGCTACGTACGATCAAATCTGAGAGGTGATCTGATCCAGAGCTGAAGCCACTGGTGTCAGAGTCAGAAGGGCTGCTGGAGCGAGAGTCCAGGAGGGGCCGGGTGTCCAGGCGTGGTCCTCTCACGGAGGGTGCTGGAAATTTGTCTACCAAGTCAGATCCAAGCGGGTCCAGAGGCAGGAAGCTCAAGGGAGGCTTCCCCAGAACACTGCCCAGTGGGTTATGGAGCATGCTCAGCACTAGGAAGAGAGGGGGGGGAAAAATCTCATGACCTCTTAGTTTTCTTCCCAGACAAGAGCTTTCCGTTTACACCCAGAGCAAGACACACCAAGGCAGGACCACCGAAAGCCTGAGAGAACCAGAGTGACGAGCGTAACGAGCAGATGTACACGCAGGGTATCTAACAAGAGGCAGTAACAGGATGGCTTTCTGAACCAGTCCCTGGGTCAATGCCAGTGTTTGGGACACTCTGTGCCACTGGGGGGTCCTCGTGACGGCCACTACCAATGTCTGGATACACATGCCCATGTCATCACAGGAGACACTGTCGGCACAGTTAGGAAGCCCAAACCATATTCCTTTCTTGCTGCCTAACGTGTCTATCAGAAGAACTCCATGCCCCCACCCTTCCAACACTACGGAGCTAAAACACAGAATTCCACACCATGCCCCAGAAGTCCGGTAGAGCATGAGCATCCATCTCATCTGAGAGGCTCCTGTATGTAGAAATCCAGCCCACGCAGATTCCCTCCTCGACAATCCTGGACTTCAAACGTTTAGGACAGACATAGTGACACTGTGGTTAAGCTGTTCTGGCTGACAGCAATCCTAGCTGAGCCTGACACCACCCTCATACAGTTGCCTGCTCTGGGAAGCTCTGAGTCTCCATTTTCTCACGGCACCTTGGGTGGAATACCAACTGCTTTGTAGCATGGTCAGGAGGGGTCAGTAATTAAGACAGTGGATGGAAAGTGCTCAGCACAGCAGAGCCCAGTGCACAATAAATATTTAAATATTAAACATCAAAGAAAGAGTGAATCCGAGGCCAGGAGAGATAAAGGAGGTAAAGTGGACAGCAGCAGACAGCAGCATCTTCCCACACTTGGCCCTGGGGAAATAGTAATCCAAAGCAAAGCAAAACACCCTTTTATCCACTAAGAGGGGGTCGGGGGTGGGAGAGGTCTTTGGCCACGGAGTTACTGTGGCACTGAGGTGAGAAAGAAGCCTCGCTACTCTGATATTTTTATTTTCATCTGCAGAAAGGGGAAAACACTCTCCTCAAAAAGGCTATGAAGTGAAACCAAAATAGCGTGTTTACGTGTGAAACTGTTCAGTACACGGTGGCTGTGAGTGGCTCCACCTCACAATTAGTCACTAGTAATTGAGTGAGATGCAGGTCACCTGAGCTGGTTTCCTCTCGTGGTCCAAGTCAGTCTGAGTGTCTAGCTGGGGCTGTGGTGGGTCTCAGGAGGCACAAATAAATCTCTCCAAGCATGAAGTCAAAGTGAAAGCATGCTTCCAGGGCACACCACTCAGCATTTGCACAGGATCAGATCGGCCCGCTCCCCTCTCAGCCAACCGTGCGTCCTCAGGTCAAGAGAGGCAGTGTATCCTTAACCTGATCCACAGAGAGGATCAAGAGAAGGCAGTGTATCCTTAACTCTTCTTCTTCTTCTTCTTTTTTTTTTAATGCAGGGAACAGTCTTTGAGTGTTTATTTATTTTATTGTATTTATCCCTGATTTTTAAAGAAACTGTCCTACCGTTCTCCAAAGCAGACATACCAGGTCACCTTCCCACCAGCACAGGGAAGAATCAGTCCCTCTACATGCTGGCCAACACTCAGGAGGGCTGGAAGCCAGTCTAATGTGTGTGTGTGTTGGGGAGTTTATTACTCAAAGACTTCATTTTTTAAGGAAACATTAACTAGTTTCCTGAGCACAAGCACTTAACTGCATACTGAAACCAAGTGTCTCTCACGCTTGAATTCTGACACCCATCAGAAACTATCCCTGCCAAGTTTCTCAAATATGCCTGACAAAGCCCTGTCTCAATGACACACAAAGTCCAGGCCCCTGGAATTCATGCTGAGAGGGTAGGGGGGTAGGTGGTGTGAAGATTTATTCCAGGCTCTTCCTTGGAGCTGCAAGATGTGGCAAAAAACAAACAAAAAGCACTGTGAAAACTGACAGTTCTGTGACAATACAGATCACATGTATTGGTTTTGAAAGTGGTACCATTGCCCTGAAGGGCCTCATCTTTCTTCACATTCTACAGAAACAAGTTTATGGTGGTGAATGAAGAGGTAACAATCAAATCTTAGAGAGCTTTGAAAGCCAGGTTAGGGCATTTAGACTTTAACCTGAGGGAGGGTGGGAGACACGCAGCAGCCCCTGTGGGGACAACCCAGGGGGCTACCAGCTACCAGGGACCAAGGGGAAGACAGGGCTGGCAGCTGGCACCAGGCTGAGGCTGAAGGTCGAGTCAGACATGGGTGGCCCGCACAGGCAGTGTCAGGAGCCTGCGTAGACATGGGGCTGTGGGGTCTTTCCCAAGAGAGTGTGAAGGAGGAACTGCGTCCATCGATGGGCTGATGGACCAGCCACAGAGAGGATGGAAGACATTGTCATGTGTCACAGGTGAACAACGCTGGAGGCAAATGGAGAACCAGCAGTGGCCACGTGCTGTCAGCTGCCAGAGTGAGGGGCAGACGGGGGAGACAGGGTAAGGGGGCCGAGAAGACTGAGTCCCGAGGATGGTGCCATCAGCCTGTGTGAGCACAGGTGGCTGAGGTGGGGCGTGTGGAGGCTACACTGCTGGACAGCATCCTTAAATGGACCCACAGTGACAAGCAGGCCTGGGGTTAAAACGTAACATGGACACTGAGCTCCTCAGAGGCAGTAAAGGACTGGGGAACTGGTAGGAAGAACAGAAAGAATGCCTGTGAGGGAGAAGAGGCTTGGGGGAGAAGCCTCCACCCAAGAAAACATCATCCTGAAGGGAAAAACCATCCATCCATTCCCCAGGGACAAACAAGATAAAGGGCAGTTTGTTGATCCCAGAAAAGGGTGGCACCGCAGAGCGCTCCAAGAGTTGTTGGAAAAAACAACATGAACCAGGATGCAGAAAAACACTTAAGGAGCTGTCAGGCCCCAATGACGTGTGTCTGGGGGCACCAAGGATGACAAATGTGGACTACGGTGATTGTCTTCATCCAGCGTTTTAAAAAGGTGTATTTGAAAGCAATGTGGGTGCCACTGTAGGCCCCATTTCTCATTTACGTTAATCTGTGTTCACGACTGTATCGATGCATCTAATAGTCACAAACCCATCCACCTCAACTACCTTACAATTTTTTTTGACATGCTCACAAAGATAGCTTGAGGCTTTGTCAAATTCCTATGTCAAAGCTAGAGATTATGTTTGTAACACTCCAATTGGATAATAAGCCTGTCTAAGAAAATGGCATGACAACCGATGATGGCCACCAATGAACTCCACTTCCTTAAGGGCTCAGAGTTCATGGTCAAATCATCTGTTCAACAATCAGGACCAGGTTCACGGAAGCTCCGACCACTCACTAACAACAGCTTCCACTCGCTGTACATCTAGGATATTCCAGATACCAAGTCAGAACCACTTTAGATAAACACTCTTAAGTTGAATCCTAAGAACTGGGTATTACCACCCCGTCTTAACAAAAGGGAACCAAGGCTCAAAGGTCAGGTGTTCATATTGAGTCTGTCAGGGAGTGAGTGATAAAGTGGGACCCAGTCCTTTCTGATTCCTTGCTTTATCCTCTTGCAACACATCATTCACTATTTTTTTTTTTTTAATACTCAGGACTTTACATCTAATGGTCTTGACACTTCTCTTTTGCTCAAATTCCTTTAAGACCATCAACTACAGATAAGCTATCTCTGGATTCCAGAGGTCAGTACTTTGGGACCTAAATCATCCAAGTCTTAAAACTTCTCTAGGACCTTGCTGCTGTAGGAACTCATTAAAAATGTATTCTGGGCCCCATTCCAGACCTACTGAATCAGAACCTGCATTTTAACAAGATCCCCAGGAGATTTGTGTGCACATTAAAGTCTGAGAAGCACTAATCTAGATAAACCCGAGGCTTGATACTTCAAGCTTCTAATCATTTCCCCTTTACCACACCCCTAAACCTTTTCTAAGTAATTCTTTGCTTAACTTAAAAAAACTGTGGGTTATTCAAATACAACTTTTACAGCACAACAACTGACACCCAGGAGGAAAAAAGAAACCAAGGTGGCTACATAAGACATTTCCCAGGGAGCCTGATCTCTGAGACACCCCCTTAGCCTGCCACTCATGTTATGGGCGAGATGAAAGAGGGATAGAGGTCTAACCAGGAACAAATAAAGAATTTTTAAAAGATTGGCGTGGATTGTGATAATAGTTTCAGGAAATGTGACAGCCAGGAACAAGCTGAACATTGTGCAAAACATTCAAGACAAGAACTCTGTAAGCTCATACCCTCATACGGAGCAAATACAAAGAGAGCCTGGGCCTAATGCTTCAGGCAGACAACTGCTAGGAGACAAGGAAGAGAAAAATGCTGTGAGGACACTACTGGGTCACTGGGCAAAACTGGAATGTGAACAATGACAGCATAAGTTTAATTAGAGTACTCTATCAATTTTAAGTTGACAGATGTTCATAGGTTTTGCTGTATGTCAATGTATGTTAGAACATTTCTAGTCCTTATGATACAGAAAGAAATTATATAAAGATATATATAAAGAGAGAGAATTGCAAGTGATGGAGCAAATGAGGTAAATGTCAACAACAGGAGAATCTGAATAAAGGAATTTTGTATAATTTTTATATTGTAACTTTCTGTAAATTTAAAATTTCCAAACCAAAAAAATTTTTTAATGACAGGAAGGAAAACTAACCAATTCTCATTTGACTTTCTTCATCTTTTTCAAGGCAACTGATCTGACCAGAAAAGAGAAATCAAGCACAACTAACTGGGACTAGAATCCCAAGGGGAAAAATGGCAACTGAGTACCTTTGGAGCCTCTGCCTAAGAGAAATCTTCTTTTAAACTAGCTTTTTAAACGGTCAAAAACACTTGTATAGATATTTGGGTACAGAGTTCTGCCTTCTCTACCAAGCACACCAAAGGACCATCTTTACCACTCATTTCAGTAGTAATTAGTCAACATCTCGCAGAAAGCAGGTGATCAATGCTTGCTGAACAGCACTGCAAGAAAGGCAGTATTGTATCCCCAGGAGCAGTGTGCTCACTGAGGCTATGCCCTTTGCTATCAAGGTTACTCAATTTAAGGACACAGTGCTGCTTTAGATACAATTCGGAATTAGAGGAAAAAAATCTTACTTAAGTTCATCCTGACCCTGCCCGTCATCAAAACAGAGGTTGAGAGAAGAATAGTTACCTGACATATCAAATTCGTGACAATATTCCCTTCCACTAGTTTCAAATACTTTCTCCAAAGAGAATTAAACATATACAGATACAGGTTGAAGAGGGTCACTCTCCTTGGGATCCTCACAGCCACTGAAAAAACACTGCTACACTGAGAAACAAGAAGGAGGGAAGAGCTCCCCCCAGCATTATACCAGCCACACAGGCAAACAGGGGAGGGGGCAGTGCTTTCAGACAAACATGAAAGATTAGCGTGTACCAGAATTAACACACCTAGTCCTGTCAGTACCTCCACACATCAGTTTCCTTCAAATACTATAGGCCAAGAATAGAGGAGTTTGACTAGAAGATACAAGGAAGATAAGAAAACCTATTCTCAAGAGGCAAGGATTTTCTAGGGGGTTTGATATTTTCTTCCACCCACAGAAGGAGCCAAGTTTCCAGAAACCGTCACTCATGGTCTGATGCTCTACAGTGGCATGTCTGTCTCTAGCCCATCCTCACGAAGGACCTGGCCAGAGAGTTCTCTGAGCATCTACAGAACAAAGGGAGGAGAGCAGCAGAGACACTGGGCTCCTCAGGGAGGTGGCACCTCACCTCAGCCCATGAGACCACATCTCCCCTCTACAAGGATGCTCAGTGAGCAGCACTGGTTCCCACCAGCCAGGAATTGAGATGCCAGGAGCTGGCATGTCTTCCTAACATGAAGTATAAAGTGTACCTACTGGAACGTCACTCCCTTCTAAGCCATACAACCTAAAACCCAGTGGAAGTGACAGGTCTCTTATGCTATAGCCAGTGACTGATCTCAACCTCCACTCCCCATCACAGGGGAGGGCACTTCATCAAGGTCAGATGTCGAATGTTAACCTGGATGGATTAAGGGTGGGGTAGGGGGTGTCCTATAGTCACCTTCCAGTGGTGGCCAAGGCCCTGACCTCTTTGCTCTGTTCCTATCCTGACCTCTACAACTCAGGGAGCATGAAAGTCTTGAGGCTTACCAGGTGTCCCCAGCCCTGGTGGCCAGGTGGATGCCGGATCATCACTTTGCAAACGTGACTAAGGAGAACCGTTTGTTCTCCTGAGCCGAGGACCCACCCACCTGAACACTCCACAGCGGCTACGGACGGCTCTTGGCGAAGTCACACGGAGGAGAGGACCTGGCAGAGGGTTCCAGCTCATTAGCGCTACCTCAGAGGGTACAAGGGACCAAATCAGCAGTAGTATTTTTAGACTGATTGTTAACTTTCTCCACTTTCACCCGTCTGTGCCAGCTCCTGTGGGTTTTACAGCTGAGTCACGGCTAGAGTTTTCGGAAGCCTTCCCCGGGAACAAAGGCATCAGTCTGACTGCACTGGCAGCCAGGCAACAGGGGTCCGCACTGTTAGACACCGAGCCTGAGCTCAGCTCGGGAGAGCCCATCACAGCTGTGTGCCGCCTGTCTAATGGGGAAGTCATGAGAGACACCCAGACCAGGAGCCACCATCTCTAGCCTGAGATGATGATGATGTTATTTAGTCGTTCAGTCCTGTCTGACTCTTTGTGACCCCATGGACTATACCCTGCCAGGCTCCTCTGTCCATGGGATTTCCCAGGCAAGAATACTAGACTGGGTTGCCATTTCCTCCTCCAGGCAATCTTCCTGACTCAGGGATGCAACCCGTGTCTTCTGCATTCGCAGAAGATTCTTTACCACTGAGCCACCTGGGAAGATCCCTAGTGTGAGATATAAGGCCACATACCTGGAACCTTCTTCCCTATACCAACCCTTGTTTCTAGGCTGCCTGCTCAAAATCTACCTGAATGCACAGGAGGAAGGCGGGGAGAGCAGCATGCATTGCAGACATAATAGAAAGCTAACAGAATTTTTTTTCCTGTGACCCCAACCCTGCAACTCCACATCACACCTCAGCTCAGGCGGTGCTCTTTTGAGTCTAAACTCCCTCCACCAACTCTGGATCCCACAGGCCCAAGGTGATACCCAACACAGCCTTTCTCCCGTCTTAGTCACTGGACAAGTTTCATCACCTGAAGAAATTACCTGCTTGAGTCCCAGGTAAGGTCAGCAGTACCTGGTCCCCGCACCCAACCTCCTCAAGTTCCCACTCGGCAGGGAGGTGTCCTGTTGTCATAGCGCTTCTCAGGAACCCCTCCTCTCTGCACTGAAAGTTACTCCTCAGTAAACTACATGACTCCACAGCAGAATTCATGGTCCAGAGTATGACAGAAATCTTCTCTAAGGGCGCCATCACAGCCTAAAAGCTATGGGGGCTCAGAGATACCGATCACCTGGGGCCATCTGTCCGTCAGGATAATCAACACAAGTAGGAGGCGAAAGAGAGAGAGACCTCATCTGAACTCTGCAGCTCAAACTCACCCAGAACTGACTCGGCACTCACCGTTCACTCATGAACGCCTGCTGAAACACCAGGGCCAGGCACTGTGCTGCACACTGGGAATAGAGCGGTGGAGAGCTGGACAGCCAACACAGACGCGAGGAGAGCCTGGCTGCACCCAGAAGGCCATGTTCCACAGGAAGAACCCAACCCTGTTTTGAATGTTGCCTCCGAAAGGTTATTTGGAAGCAGAGCAGCAGCAGGAACAAACTGCTGAAGACTCCCCTCTCACCCCAGGCTCAATCGGCCTGCAGACAGCGGGGAGCCTCCAAGTTCTCCAGCATAGGAAACATGCTATTCACTGTTGAGTAGCTGGGACAGAAACCAAGGAGAGTGAACAGATTAATCCCCAAGGACTTCTAAGGAGAGTGGGTGGGAACAGGACATGTCCTTTGGCACCCTCAGACTGAGCATGTGGTCAGCCCACTGGGCTTCTGCACAAGGCATTTGTTAGGAGCCCTTATTTCCAGGTTCCCTTAGGTAGGTTCTCAGTCACCCCACTTCCTGCTGAGTAATGCTGCATGCAAAAGAGTCACTGGGGGAAGGCAAGGAGACCAACGCATCAGGTGCACAGCTGATGGGCTGAGACACAGGGTGAAGAGGGAGCCAGAACTGTCTGCCTTGTGCCCTGGCCTTGGGGACCTCCGCAAAGGAGATGTCATGGCCAAGCAGCCCTGGAGTTGTACACAGAAACAACCCACTGTGAGCGTTCTTGCTCAGGAGTTTGGGCTCTGCCCACAGGATCCAGGTGGGAGACAAAGCACAAGAGGCTTGCGATCAAAGAAACCTAGGTTCAAATTCTGGTAGCTGTGTCTCTTTTGGCATTCCACAAGCTCTGTGAGCATTACTCCCTCATCTTTGAGATGGGAACAATAATAGTACCCATTTTACAGGACTGTGAAAGCATTAGAACTATGTGACACAATTCACATAAGAAACAGTCGCTAAATGGTGATTAGTCACTCTCTCCCCATCCCAGGACATTAGGGATCAGGGCCTCCATGGCCCTCCCGTTCCATTACAGGACTTGAGACACTGCAAGCAGGACACGTCACTGGGGTCACTTGTAACATTCATCTTGCCCTCATGGCCAAGAAGGCTTCCTTCCCAGCATGAGTTGAGGCCTCAAGGGTATGCATGGTCTGGAAGGGAGGTGCCTCACAGAGCACCACATCCCAACCAGTGCTGGCCCTGCAGGAATAACGCTCAAAAACAGATTCTACCCTAGGGTCTTCCTGTAGATCCCCAGGCCAATGAAACCCACAAGGCAGGACTCCAGCCCCTAGAAACAGGTCCCCATGGGAGAATCCAATGAAATGTTGTCCCAATGCCAAAAAATTCCTTAGGGGAGAAAATTGAGCCCCTGAGCAGAGCAGTTGTCATGCTATATTCGGTATACAGTTCCATCTATTTCCCCTCAATAGTCAAGGGCATTTTTAAGGGAAACAATTTTATCACTGGTGCACCTTCCGTGCCTAACACAGTGCCTGGCACACAGCCAGTGCTCAGTATTTGTTAAATGAATTTAGCCAAGATTTATCCAGCAAGAGCCCTGCTACCTCCAACCTAGCCCCCTATACACTGCTCAGAACCTGACTTGTAGAAAATGGTCAGATGTCAGCCAACAGCCACATGGGGCAATGTATCACCCAGCAGAGCCCACGGAAGAAGCCTGCACCATGTGCTCTTCACAGAAACAGCAAGGACGACTCCCCAACTGTCCAGAGCTGCTCAAGTGCCTCCTCCCTCCCTGGAGAAACCGAGCTGGCTGCTCTTCAGATGGGAAGGCAGTGTAGGCACTGGAATGTGGGCTGCATGTTCCCGCATCGCTGGCAAGGGTGCAGCTGGCTGGTGGGAGGGCTGTGTCCCACTCCAGGAGGCAGCACCCTCCCGTGGGCTTTCCAAGAAGGCCCAGGGCTTGGGGAGAGAAGAGAGATGGCCATCACCCCAGCTCCCAAGGCCAAGGATAACATGGGGATCATGGATGGGTGGGTGTTTCCTCAGCCCTCAGAAAGGAAGACATACCCACACTAACCCTGCCCATGCATGTAAATCGTACCACTGAGATAACCTCCTGGGTTCCCCACGGATGCTAGGTACACAGAGTATAGGATCTCTCTGATGCAGAAAATCACATAATATGTATAACTAACGTGCTTGGGATGTGGGGAAGTAAATCCATCTCCACGTTAGAGACAAAGAGCTACAAGCACAGGCCTTTCAGGTGTGCTGCTGGGGAAGCTGAGGAAATTGTAGCTGGACCCAAGCTTTTTTTTTTTTCCCAGTTGATTTCAGAATGACTTTCAGGCCAACCTCTCCAAGCCCCAAGTTGACCTCTCCTGCATTTCTATGTGCTATAATGCATTTCAGAAGGGCCCCTGGAGCTAAGAGAAGCCAGAGCCAAGGAAGGGCCACACCCAACGTGAGACCAGGGAAGGATGGTGCCCTGGTCAGACACTGGTCACGTCCTGTGCAGTGGGCTCTCCGGTCTTCTGCTCAGAGTCAGCAGTGAGGGTGGGGACAAGGTCAGATTCACATGTCATCCCCCTCCCCCCCCGGTGGGCTTCAGGGTACCAATGTGAAACAAACCACCATGGCCTCAAAGCTGAGATATCCAGGCACAGGACACCAAACAGTGACAACACACTTCCCAGCCCAGGGAAAATCCTGAGTCAGCTAAAGGCTAGTACTTCAAGAAATTCTACCTTAACCCAGAGGTACTTATTTAAAGTAAAGCTCTTCCTCACCTGAGAGAAATTAAAAAAACAAACAAACCCAGCCTCTACCCCCCACCCCCCAATCAAATGGGATTTACCAAAACAACTGGGCACTGAAATGCCAACAGACACAACAGTCCTAGGCTCTGCAAAGCATTCTAAAAAAAGACCTGCGCCAAACAGGGTGGAGGCCAGAGGAACCTTGCTGCCAGGTTCTGGAGCGGGGGTGGCTGGGGGGCAGCAGGCTCTGCGAACCCCACTGCCAGCACCAATGGCAAATGGCTGCCCCCACCTTTGCTTTCCATCTTCTTAAAAGTATCTGCTGCCAAAATGCTCATTATTAAGATGTAACTCACATAAAGCAAAATACTTAAGATTTTTATGTATAGTTACAGTTATCTCTTAAGTTCACATTTCTTTCTGAATGCTCCAGGATTTGGCGAATCCACCCCCCTTGAACCATGAGAGGGAAGTTAATGGGCAGTGGGAAGATCTGAGCAGAAGCAGTCAGAGGGGTTGCCAAGAAGCCCCCTTCAATCTGTCCCCATCGAATCCTTCTAGGATGACAAGGGACCCTAAGGGGAGTGGCTCTTCCTTCATCCACTTGGTCACCCTTAAAACAAAGAAAAAAAGAAAGAAAAAAGGCCTCCATAGCTGAGAGTTACCCCACCCGGCTCACCCTGCCTACCCCCTTTTCCAGGATCAACGGCTCTCAGCCTTCTGTGAAGCCAATTACAATACCTTAGGATTAGCCAGCCTCACTTACGGCTAAAATTCTTCCCTTGCCATGATTCGGGGACCACCCATCCTTACTCCCTAGTTTTAAAAGCCACTGGGAAATAGAATCTGGACATCCAGTCATCAGCCCCTCAAGTCCCCTCCCCCACCTAAAAGTGTTTTGCTTCATCATCTCCAAGGCAGGCCTGGGCACTAGGGGGTTCGCTGGATCTTTTCTGCATAAGGCTATCACCTTGGGGACCCTTCTCAGGGCCACTTCAGGTACAGACTAACAACTCCAGGGAATTTATCAGGGTAAGTGGGAAAGCGGTGCCTGCCTTTACGAGCCACCATCTGTCCTGCCACAAGCACAGCCAGCATTCCCATCTTTTGCAAAGCAGCTCCACGCTGCATGGGGAGGGGGATGCACAGGGGCAGAGACAACTGTTGCTGAGGATGTCCTGGCTCCAATCCCATGCGCCCCCCGACCCCGCCCCCCCGCCGGCTCCATTCCGGGCACTCACCGGAGTGTGTGCTGCTCTGGGCTGAGGAGTCCGAGTCCTGGGTGCTCCAGGGTCGATCCCAGCCTGTGAGGCTGAGGGACTGCAGGCCAAGGCACAAGTCATTTGCATCTGGGAGGCCACGGGAAGAATCTTGCGCAGAGGTGGGGAAAAGCATCCTGCTTGTGACTGTTTCTTCTGAGTCCTGGAAGTCTGCTTTGGACAGGAAAACAGCAGAAGCCCAGAGTTAAGGGCTGTTTCCTCACGATTATCAACAATAAATAATATTAAGAATAGTTTCCTCAGGCTCAAGGACCAGACATCCAAGCTGGCTGGATGCTGCAGCTGCTGCCTCTGCACTTTTGGGGGTGTTAAAGCAGGAGCGGCTGCCATACAGCCCCCTCCCCACACACACACCCCTATCCCGTCTGCATTACAGACTGGGCCAGCATGTGATCAGGCTGCTGATGCTCCCCGCTGCCAGTGACATCAGCCGGCTGAGCCGTGCAATGGAGAGCGGCATCACCCCTCAGAGAGTGGGGAGGAGCAGGGGATGGCTGGGAGGGGACTTGCCTCCCAGGGAAGAGACGGCACAACAGCCGCTCGGAACAGTCCGGGTGCGGTGCTGGTAAGTCTGGCTGCGAGGCAGCGCCCTCCGGTCTCCAGCAATGGTGGCCAAGCGGCCCGAGGCACGACTGAAGTCCTCTCTGCTGACAGCGGAGCCAAAGCAGCAGGCTGCCTGCTCGGCCAGCTCTGCCCTCCTGCCCCTCCCTCCCCTCCCTCTGCTCTCCGCCCCCAAACCCAAAAACACTCTAGTCCTGGACTCTCTCCAGCTGCTTGCTCAAGCCCTGGTTTTGCAGCCCGATGCAAAGCTTCACAATTCTGCTAGCAAAAATCCGTGTGCTCCAAGTGGCCTCTGAGCCCTACCCTGACACAGCAGTGTTGACCGCCAGGGGTGGGACAGGCTTCAGAGAACACAGCTCACTCAGACCCTGGGGAACGACAGCTGGTGCTCCAGGCTTGTCAGTAGCAGCCCATCACCAAGAGAGGGGTCAGTTTCGGCAGGGAGCCGGGGAGTCATCGGTCACCCACAGGCCAGAGTAAGACCTGTCCTGACGAGGATGTGCTCAGTCGCGTCCGACTCTTTGGGACCCCATGGACTGTAGCCTGCCAGGCTCCTCTGTCCATGGGGATTCTCCAGGCAAGAACTCTGGAGTGGGTTGCCATGCCCTCCTCCAGAGGATCTTCCCGACGAAGGGATGGAACCCAGGTCTCCCACATTGCAGGTGAATTCTTTACCATCTGAGCCACCAGGGAAGCCCCCTGACTAGGATACTTATTCCCTGTTCCCAAGTTCCCTCACCCCAAGAGGGTGGGCATCAATCTCATAGCAGGACCAGCTTCCCCTCCTGCACCTGGAGGCGCAGACAGGAAACACTCCCCTAACAGAGTCTGATCAGCCCCAAACAGCAGAAGAGATCCCGGAGGTAGTACGTGCCTTGTCAGAGGCCCCAGGTCTAGGAGCTCACAGTCCCTGGCCCTGCTCCTCCAGAGGACACCAGTGCCCAGACCCTCTCTCCAGGCAGGGGAGCTGCTTGGGACCACAGCCCTTTTCCTGTGACCAGTCAGCCCCAGCCCAAGTCCAGCTCTGCCCAGAGCCTCTGGGACCTCTGCCACTTCCCATCTGCCAACGTACTCTCCTACATCCGTCTCTTCCAACATGACCTCTAGTCACAAGGCCTCGTCCTTAGAAAGGAGGGTACAGTGAGGGTCCCGGTCACATGGCAGGCAGGCTGCTCACACTGAGACCAGGGACCCTGCTTGCTCTGCCATGTTACAGCGAGAAGCAACCAGACATAGGAAGCATGCCCAACTGGGACCACCCTGGACAGGGTACCAGGTGGGCAGAGTGGGAGTTACTGCTGTTAGCCACAGGAATGGCAGCCAGAGCCTCCAGAGTGCCCACTTCTGTCCACAGGCGCTCAGGCACAGCGGAGAAGGGGCGAACGGCCAGTCCGTGGGAGGGACTCCTCCCCTAGGAGGGCTTTTTTTTTTTTTTTTAAAGAGCTTTGCTGCTGTGTCATCCATCCACGTTATTCCTGTCTGGCTGTGGATACTCTGCTTGCTCCAAGCCTCTGTCTGTCAAAACCTCTTCATCATGCACAGGCTAAGCAAGAACCTACCCCAGACCACTCCCCCACCAGCTTCTCTGTCCACCCTTCCCCCAAGCTTACAATATATTTTAAAAATAATCCATATGTATTAGTTATAAAACCATAATGGTTCCTTACAAAACATCCATATGTAAGTACCCATCCCACCGTAGAAACTCTCTGTATGGTCCTTTCCATCACACTGTGAGCACACCCACTTCTAGAAGCAATCATTTCTCCCCTCCCCAGCTAAAATCAGGGCCTTTGTGTTTACAGGGACCCCTCTCTCTGTTGCAGGCAAAGAGAATCTGGCTATCAACTATGCTCTTGCTACCCAAAGTCTAGTGTGGCCAACCAACAAAATCTGTATCACCAGGACCTTGTTATACGGCCTCTCAGCCCCTCACCTAAGACTTATGGAATTGATCTACATCTTAATAAGATTCCCAGTTGACATTAATTCACATAAAAGTTTGAGTAGCACTGGTCTATACAACTACCACACACTTCCAAACTCAAGCAAAAAGACTCCAGTCCTGAGCAGCAGCTCCATTAAAGGTTAGTTGAGTTCAGTTGCTAAGTTGTGTTCGACTCTTTGTGACCCTGTGGACTACAGCACGCCAGGCCTCCCTGTCCATCACCAACTCCCAGAATTTACCCAAACTCACGCCCACTGAGTCGGTGATGCCATCCAGCCATCTCATCCTCTGTCGCCCCCTTCTCCTCCTGCCCTCAACCTTTCCCAGCATCAGGGTCTTTTCTAATGAGTGACCATTAAAGGTCACTTAGGAACAAACAGCTGCAAGCCATCCAGGAGCTTGGTCTGAGTATAGCATACCTCTCCCTTTACTACCAGCGCCCCCGACTGACACATCACCTTTACCTTTATCCAGACATTCTCCATCCCACCGTTTCTTTCAGATAAAGACTTGCACTACCATTGCAGAATTCCTTCACTAGTTCCTCCAATT
Organism: Antilocapra americana; assembly: GCA_007570785.1. Taxonomy (NCBI): domain Eukaryota; kingdom Metazoa; phylum Chordata; class Mammalia; order Artiodactyla; family Antilocapridae; genus Antilocapra; species Antilocapra americana. The sequence goes on from ML663015.1 coordinate 2,778,655, forward strand.
AACAGAAGACATATCTGTTAAACCTTTAGTGTGGTAGGCTAGGAAAAATTAAGTGCCTTTAAAAGTTTTATAGATCTTACTTTACTCATGAGATCTGCCACTGTGTGATCTCAGTCAAGTTACTAAACCTTCCTGAGCATCCTTCATCTGTAAAGTGGCAACAGCAGCTGTCTCTCAGGTGTTTTGTGAGGATTACACACAGTGTTTGGTACGGTGTCTGGCACAAAGTATTGATTGGTATTTTGCTTTCAGTAGGTGACCATATAATTTATCATCCATACCAAGGCACTTTTGAGAGAGAAAGGGGGCAAATACTAATAACCCTACCAATGCAGTAAGTTCAAACAGATACTGTTCTAGGTGGACTGGCAGGCATGATTCAGTTTTATCTGTGGCCATTTGTGTTCAAAAACATTTTACCCCAAAAGCCTCTTTTCTAATGATCCCAGCTCTCCAAATTTACCCATTCTGCTCTACCCCTTCGATTTGTATTGACAGAAAGTCTGAGAAGTAAACTGTCAACGTGGGTGAATGCTCAGTAAGCTGAAAGGTCTGAATTTCAAAGGCTGATTTTACTGAGGAAAGCCTGCCTTTGCTTTTCAAACTTACAGGAACTGAACTCCTTTTATTGGAGGATATTCCTTATAATCTTTAGCCAAGCACACACCAGGCACTCGAAGATACGAAAAGCTTGGAACCGGCATGTGATGAGGTGAGATTACTTCTAAGGCAAGCGGTTTCGACAAAGACTCTCAGCTTAAACACTTTCTGTATCAACCCTAACCCTACAAGCTTCCATATCAAAACCTATGCAACATTTCTGATTAAGTCTCTTGATTAGGTTCAGAATTTTAAAATGATCTCCCTTTGAAAAGTTTACCTTCTTCATAATGGCTCAACTTTCTTAGCAACTGAAAAACTCGAGTAAACTGACCCAAAGTCCAAAGTCTGTCACAGTGTAGAGCGGAACGACCCTCAGAGGATCAAAATGCAGAGGTGACCCAAGAGCTCTGATTCTGGGGCTCAGAGTTGTATGCATGCAGGGATGCTCAGTCTTATCCAGTTCTCTGCGACCCCACGGACTGTAGCCTACCAGGCAACTCTGTCCATGGGATTCTCCAGGTGAGAATACTGGGGTGGGTTGCCATTTCCTCCTCCAGGGGATCTTCCCGACACAGGGATCAAACCTGGGTCTCCTTGCATTGGCAGGCAGTTTCTTTACCACTGAACCACTTGGGAAGCCCTCCAGAAGGGCACAGCCTCACCTCTCATCTTTTCCATCCTCAGTTTAAAAATCTGTCTGTCCTCTGATGACTCCTCTGTCAACAAGACTTGGCATGACACTGCTCATGATCCTCTGCAACTATCATTCTTGAGCATCTGGCAACCAGGGAGGTGAAACAAGGAGAGAAGAGTGACTTCAGGCCTCCATTTATGAAACCATTAGGCAGGTTCCATAGTATAAAGGTCCATGGTGCTTGCAAGAAGTCAGCTGAGGCCCCCAGGAAACCAACGGTGGCTTCACAGAGCAGATGCCTCATGAGCTGATCCTGGGGGAAAGGGGATCTAGTTCAGAGGAGGTAACAGGAGAGAAGGTAAGCAAGGTTTGTTTGGGCCAACCAAGCCAGGAAGAACTGAGGCAGGAATATGAAACTGATGTTCCCAAGAGTGTAATGAACCATCTCTTCACACTGTTAAACAAGAATTAATGTGATAAAGGGCTCAGGATGAACCAGCCATCAGAGCTAGGGAAGCAGTCAAGGACATATGGGATGAAAGGAAGGAGGAGGAAGAAGGCAGAAAAGTAAATGGATAAGGAGGAAAGAGAAGGGGTTGGGGGCAGGGAAATATGTTAAATGACTTAACAGACTACAAAGCTGCATTTACATTGTAACTATGTGAAAATGTTGTTTGTTGACAGATGTTGGTAAGGGAACACAGAAGAACACAGCTTAGTGTGTGAGGGTAGTGGGCACTCATGGATTTATCTTCCTTTAGTCACTGCACAAAAGTGGTGTTCTCCTTTCTTTTTCCTCTTTAGACTTTCGACAAGCACACTATTACAGGCTATACAGCAACCAGACTTGAACTCTTTTAAAAAAATCTCAGCTTCACCTCCAAATCCAGTCCCTGAGAACAGGAGAGAAGGACGCTGCATCACTGGTCCCCGTTAGATTTCCTCTAAATAACTGACTTTACAGTAAGTTGAGGCTACTTAAATCAATGCTTTATGTTCTTAAAAGTTTTTTTAAAGCTCATAAAGGGGCATTTCTAAGAATGTATCTCTAAAAAGACCATTTGAAAGACTATCCTCCAACCCTGCCACTTCTGCCAAATCAGGAAAACAGAAACAATTCTGTAAATCCATTTTCATAGCGAAGGAGCCACCAGGCAAGAAGTCAGACACCTGTCAATATCATGTCAACCACTGTGTGCACTGGGGCCCTGACCACTCACGCCAGAAGACTGCATGTTCCCCTAAAGCAGTGCTTCTCAGACTTTCAGGAGCACAGGGATGACTTGGGTATCAACAACACTGACTGCCTCAGTAGGTGTGGGTTGGGCCCTGGAATCTGTGTTCTTAACCTACTCCTTGCAAGTGATGCCTACACTACTCACGTGCTGACCACACTTTGAGCAGTCCGAGTTTAAAATGGTCTTCCTACCCCTGTCTCTCTCTCCCAGGTAATTCACCCCATTCTTACTCAACAACCCTCCTCACAGTGTTCATTCTCCCCAGAAAGTGCCCTGACCAGTTTCCTGTTGCCTCTCACATCAAAGGCGATCTTCAGGCTGCAGCTTACTTATTAACCTTTCCTCACACTGGTCATCAAACTTTAAAGGCTAAACTTGAGTCAATCACAACTCCCTGGAAGTTCACACTCTAAGAGACAATGTAGTGTTAACCTGAGTGCTAATTACAGTAGTTCAGAAGACGGAGAATGCATGATGCGTAGATGCTCAAGGAAACCTTCCTTATAGTTTCAGCTATACTCTAAGTCACAGTACAAATTAAGGTATGAGAGAACACCGGGTTTACTTTGTACTTCTGACCACAAAAGTATAATCATTGGCTTATTTTAGTCTTGACCATACTAATAATCTTCAAATGAATTCTACAATTTATTTCAAAACAATTTCTATGTTTCTGGAAATAAATACTAACAATCTTTAAATTTTAAAATAGCATACACCATATTCACAAAGTGGAAAATTCAACACTATTAAAAAGCTAATTCCTACAAAATTGATCCACATATTTAATAAAACCCCAGTAATATACATGCTTTCAGGTTATTGGGGGGAAGGGCTTTTTAAATAAATGCTGCTTGAATAACCAAATATTGATGGGGGGTAGGGAATGAACCTTGACCTCCAACTCACACCATGTGAACATTAGTGTGAAACAGAGAGAACTAAAAGTTTTAACTATTTTTTTTCTGTATTTTTTTTAATTAGTTTTGCCATACAATGACATGATATCACCATGGGTTTACATATGCTTCCCCTCCGGAACCCCCCTCCCTCCTCCCTCCCCCAGGGAAATCTCGATGCACCAGCCCCGAGCATCAATCCTGGGCTGGCGATTGATTAGACATATGATAATTAACATGTTTCAATGCCATTCTCCCATATCATCCCACCCTTACCCTCATCCACAGAGTCCATGAAAGTTTTAACTTTTTAAAACTTCTCTAAGAAAACATAGACTATCTTCATGAGCTTGGGTAGGGAGATACAGAGCAAAGTTTCTTACACAGGACACAGAAAGCAATGATCATCAGATAAACTTTTGATACACAGGACTTACCAAAACTAAAAATGTCTGCTCATCAAGACACCATTAAGAAAATAATTATGCAACCTATAAAAGGGTAGAAAATATCTGCAACCATACCTAACAAATGGCTGGCTAGTATCTAGAGTATATAAGAAATCTTAACAACTCAAAAGTGAAAGAAAAAATTTTTAAAAAGCACACTTAAAAAAAGAACACAGAATCCTCAAAAGGCATTTCATACACAGATACACAACTGGACAATAAGCACTTGGAAAACTGCTCAACATTATTAGTCATCAAAGAAATGTAAATTTAACCACAATGAGATACTACTACATACCCACCAGATGGCTAAAATTAAAAAAGACTGCTCCACAGTTTGCCAACATTTGGCGTTGCCGATCAGAACTTCCATACATTATTGTATGATGGTTCAATCGCTTTTAGAAAAGCTCTTATACAATTAAACATATACAATTCTATGACCCAGCAATTCTACTTCAAGGTATTCAACCAAAAAGAATGAAAGAGTATATCTACAAGGAGACTTGCACATGAATGGCGACAGAAGCTTTATGCGTGATCACCAAAACCTGGAAAGAGTTCAAGTGACCATTAGCAGGAGAATAAAATGCGGTGTATACACACATATGCTAGAATACTTCTCAGCGATAAAAAGGAATAGAATATTGATGCATGCAACAACAGCCTTCCCAGGTGGTTCACTGGCAAAGAATACAGGAGATGTGGGTTCAATCTCTGCGTTGGGAAGATGCCCTGAAGGAGGAGATGGAACCTACTCCAGTATTCTTGCCTGGAAAATCCCATGGACAGAGGAGCCTGGCGGGCTACAGTCAAAGGGGTCGCAAAGAGAAGAAACTGCAACTAAAACAAGATGCAACAAGAGAGATGACTCTCACTACAATGAGTGAAATAAACCTTATGTAAAAGTACCTACGTATAGGATTCCACTTCTTTGAAGTTCTAGAAGAAGCAAAGCTAATAAACAGTGAAACAAGGTGGTTGCCTCCAAGAGATAGAGGTGGGAGCCAACTGGGAGATGGGATGAGGAACTTTCTGAGGTGATGGCAATGTACATTTTGTGGGGAGTTTCATCCATGCATTTGTCAGAATGCACCTAATGACCACACATTCTTCTGCATTCCTTGTGAATTTCACTGTTTACTAATTTTACCTCCAAGAACCTCTAAACAAATACTGAACATCAGAGTCAATATGCATACTCAAGTATCAGGAGTAAAATATACCCATGTCTCCAATTCACTCTGAAATGCATCATAAAAGGAGAGGGACTGACAAATGGCTGTGTGAGTGCACGTCACTCAGTCATGTCAGACTCTTTGCGGCCCCATGAACTGTAGCCCACTGGGGTCCTCGTCCATGGGCTTCTCCAGGCAAGAACACTGGAGTAGGCTGTCATTCCCTCCTCTAGGAGATCCTCCCAACCCAAGGATCAAATCAGTGTCTCTCACACCTCCTGCACTGGCAGACAAGCTCTTTACCACTAGTGCCACCTGGGCTACAACAAATGGTTAGAGGGATATATAAAGATACTTAATAAATGATCAGGGGCATATATAAACAGATATGTTATAAAGCAAATATGACAAAATGTTCATTGTAGGACCTAGGTGGTAGATATCATGGGTGCTCACTTTACAATTTATTCATCTTTTCTGTATGCTGGAAATGTTCACAATAAAATGGTGGTGGTGGGAATGAAGTTACTTTTTCTGGCAAAAAGCAAATCTGAATGAAGTAATTGGTTTGATGAGAAGAACCAACTTCATTAAAGCAAATTTTATGGTTGACATTTTCCATAAGCAGAACAAGTTAAAATCTATAGACCCAAGGTTTTGACAAAACAGAAAAACATTATTAAAGCAAGTGATAAGATACAAAGCATTTTACGGGAATTCTCTAGCAGTCCAATGGTTAGGGCTCCATGCTTTCACTGCTGAGGGCCTGGGTTCAATCTCTGGTTGGAGAATTAAGATTCTGCAAGCTGCACACTGCAGTCAAAAACAATTTTCAAAATACTGTATTTGTAAAGGTGTATTTTAAATTTTAACAATATCTTAATTTTCTCAGTCCTTTAGTTAATCTGAGTTAAACAGTGTCTCTAAGTGAAAAAATAACAATAGTCATTTGAAATCTGCACTAAGCATTTTTGGTATACTTTCCCCAAACTGAGAAATTCAATGACGGATGTCTCAAGTAACAAATCTTTTCACAAGTTAGATGGTTTCCAATTCCTTATTTTCAATAAATATGAAGGAGTGAATGGAATTGTCGGCAAGTAAATGACTAAAAACAGACAAATGACTGATTTTTTGCATAAGTTATGGAGGGAGTTCAAACAATTGAGTGATGGTGCTCTAATGCCTTCATGTCCCATCTACTTATTTATGTGAACAAGTTTACTCAATACAGCACAGATCTATAAAAACAGAAAATAGGAATGTATTTGGTGTTGAAATCCTGAGTCATTCTGGCAATAAGTGAGACATCCAAAATTACGTAAGTTACAAAATGCCTCATTTATCTCATTAAGAAGCATTTCCAATAAATAATTACTAAATAAAATTTTTATCAAAAATTTTAACCTTTAGATTGTCTTAATCAATTGCCCTAGTAATCAATGGCCACAGCAATCCAGAACACTTTTAAGCACTGCAGTCACAGGAAATAATTTAAAATTTCAATTTATGTACTGCTTTTGTTGCAGAGAAGCATAACGTGATCAGCAGAAGACTGAAATATAAAACATTTCATTAGTATAAAATTCTGTCAGAGAAGTAGACTAGAAATACAAGTAAAGGAGAAAAGGAATAATGATAAATTCTCTACTATTAAAGATATAATTTACAGGTTTCTAAACAGATAAGAACTATAAAAATCTCTACAAATTTTGATTCCACTAGATACCTTTTTCCAATGAAAATATAGACACAAAGTTAAACATGCAAGGTGTACATTGTATTTTTAAATTTTTTATTTAAACATTTTAACGATTTTGAAGTGTATTAGAAGCATTAAGTACATTCACATTTTTATGCACCTATTACCACTTACCATTGCCAGAACTTTTTCATATCAAAATAAAACTCTATACCCATCAAACACTAACTCCCCACTCACCCTTCCCGAGTGCCTGGTAACCATCTTATGTCTCTAAACTCAACTATTCCAGGTACCACACCAAGAAGTGGAGTCATGCAGTATTTGTCTTTTATGTCTGGGTTATTTCACTTAGCAGAATATCATCAGTTTACCCATATTGCAGCAGCTATCAAAATTTCCTTCCCTTTTAAGGAGGAATAATTTCCCATTGGATGTATAGACCACACTTTGTTTATCCATTCATCTGTCCGTGGACATCTGGGTTGCTTCCTTCCACATTTGGCTACTGTGAACAGTGCTGCTATGAATGTCAGTGTACAAACATGTTGCCATCCTTGAGTTCACTTCTTTTACATACACATACTTAGAAGTGGAACTGCTGGATCATATGGTAGTTCCATGTTTATTTATTTGAAACAGCATACTATTTATCACAACAGCTATACCATTTTGCATTCTGCAAAAGCACAAGTGTTTCAATTTCCCTACACCCTTGCCAACACTTACTATTTTCTGGTTTGGCTTTTCTGGGTGGGGGCGGATGACGACGACCCGAGTGGGTGGTGAGAAATAGATCTCACTGAGGGTTACATTGTTTTTTTAAAATTGGATATACACAAGCAAGTGTTCAAACACTGCTGCTGCCTAGTCCATGACTCCCCAAAGATCGTGCTTTTAAAACTCTGACACCCCCCAGGCTGTTGTTGAGCCGTTTTTCTTCCTATACCAACCAAGCGGTCCTAACGGCAAGTGCCACCTTTCCTGCTGGTTTCCGCATCACTCATTACAGTGATGATCCACAGATGGGCCACTCCTAGTATAGACACAGCTCGGGACAACCTGAGACTCCTTTCCTAAGGTTTTTCTAACTGGGTACTGGAGAGAGAGAAGCATTTCCTGACCTCATGATGCCAAAGGATGTGAATGGAGCCCCTTCCTCAGGTAACGGAAAACTGTGCAGAGGGCGAAAATGAAACTCACTCTGAGAGAGAGGGAGCAAAGAAACAGAATCTTGACAAAACATCTTCCTATTCTGTGAGCTTCACACCAACAGCCTCCCAACACATTCCACGTTCTGCTAAAGTTAATTCTATTTAGGTGTCTGATCATTTGCAAATTAAGACTGTTCTGTGTAATTCAAGACCCTCAGCAAGGACTGACCAAACAAGTAATTGCTACAGGCAGGTTGAGGATCTCTGGACATAAGTCCCTGAGGGCCTGTCAGTAGGAAAAGAGCTTAAGACCACCCCTTAAATTTCTTTCTTTTTTTTAACTAGTGAGCAAACAAGGCTTAGACAAGGTCAAAGTGCCAAAGCTGCTAAGTGGCAGAGGTGGGGTCATAATGCAGGGATCAGCCTACCTTCCTGCCTCATCCCTACCCTGGGCACTTTCTCAGACCCAGGTCTACACTCACACATGCCCCAGCTCAGGCTTGCTTTATCGGTAAATTATTTTCTGAAAACAAATAATTCTAAGCAACTTCAACAGACTTGGTCTCTTCGAGCTGATTCAGACAAGTATGTCAGCCATGGTGGAAACCTAAGTGCTTGTACCTTTTTTTTTTTTTTCCCCCACATGCTATGTTCTTTTTCTGTGTCATGCATTCTCTAGACATCTTTCAAGACCTGGCACTTCTACCATCATTAAATTATTAATGGATTCTGTTCTCACCAGTTAGATCCCCATGGAGCTTTGTTCTAAGCCCATCCCATCCTACCAGGAGTTCAACTCTTAGCATTAGCTCCTCCCTATTTTTATCATCCTTGCCCCAATTGCCTGCTTATTCAGTAAAACATCAATTTCATACTTTGGTGTTTCCAAGATTCCACTGCCATGTACACACACAGTTTTTGAAGTTAACAATTTAATTTCTTACTGGTGGAGAACAAAAAGACTGATGACTGAAGTCTAGCTCCACCTACTTTATGGCTTCTGGTACAGAGTTTCTGAAGCAGAATGTTTTTAAGACTCCAATCCAGAGTCCTGGAATACAACATGCTGTCCAGGTGGTATCCCCTATACTAGTTTCAGGTTATACTAAAACTAGTATAACCTAATCAGGCTTCCCTGGTGGCTCAGATGGTAAAGAATTTGCCTGCAGTGGAGGAGACGCAGGAGCTGCAGGTTCAATCCCTGGGTTGGGAAGATCCCTTGGAGAAGGAAATGGCAACCCACTCCAGTATTCCTGCCTGGAGAATTCCATGGACAGAGGAGACTGGTGGGCTACAGTCCATGGGGATGCAAAGAGTTGGACACGACTAAGTGACTAACATCCAAACACAACGAAATGTTACTTTCCCTGATGCTATACTGGTTCAAATTTGGGGTCTGTAGAAGTTCCTTGAGCATTACACCACATTAGAGACCCCTTACAGAGCCAAACAATAATGTTCAGTCGCTCAGTTGTGTCCAACCTTTTGCAACCCTATGGACTGCAGCACACCAGACTTCCCTGTCCTTCACTGTCTCCTGGAGTTTGTTCAAACTCATATCCATTGAGTCGGTCATGCCATCCAACCATTTCATCTTCTGTTGTCCCCTTCTCCTCTTGCCTTCGATCTTTTCCAGCATCAGGGTCTTTTCCAAATGAGTCAGTTCTTTGTATAAGGTGGCCAAAGTATTGGAGCTTCAGCTTCAGCATCAGTCCTTCCAATGAATATTCAGGGTTGATTTCCTTTAGGATTGACTGGTTTGATCTCCTTGCAGTCCAAGGGACTCTCAAGAGTGGTCAAAGCATGGGAACATCAGCTTCTAGAGAATATAAAAGCTAGTGATTTAAAAAGGATTGTGTGGGACTTCCCTAGTGGCCCAGTGGTTAAGACTCCACACTTTCAATACAGGGGGCACAAGTTTGATTCCTGGTCAGAGAATTAAGATCTCACATGCCCTGTGCCGTGCTTAGTCGCTCAGTCATGTCTGACTCATTTTGACTCCATGGACTGTGGCCCACCAGACTCTTCTGTCCATAGGGACTCTCCAGGCAAGAATACTGGAGTGGGTTGTCATGCCCTCCTTCAGGGATCTTTCCAACCCAGGGATCAGACCCAGGTCTCCCGAATTGCAGGTGGATTCTTTACCATCTGCACAAAAAAAAAGTATAAAGAACTGGGTGTTTCATATATTATAGTAAGAGGGCAAACTGGTACATTTCTGAAGGGCAACCTAACATGTGCACTTAAATCCTTTAAAAATAGTTATCTGATGAAAACATTTTGCTTTCAGAGATTTATCCTATGTCCAAAGAATCACAGTTACAGGCAAATGTACTACTAGTCTTTAAAGTAGACACCTATTTAAGTAAACCACCTCTAACAATTTGAAATTCCTTTTGTACTATGAACCATTTGGCAATATGCTGAAGCCTATGAACCTTCTAAGTATGATGTAAAATATGTAAAGTAGTGATAATTTCATACTGATGAATGTAAACACTTCAAGGTATGTGCTGTGACTGTAAAGGAATCAGACAGGAAATGTCTGATCATCCTACTGATGGTTATTTTTGCCAAAGAATTAGATCCTGCTAGTATTATTGTGACTTTCTGCCCACACCTAGGAGGAAATGCTACATTTCAGTTAAACATTGGTGACAATAACTATCTAAGTTTTTATCTGCCCAAAATATCTGACTCCCTGAATTCTATCCATAGACCCAGGTAAAGAATCCCATAATGCATCAATCATACAAAGCAAAACACTATGTAACCTTGAAAAATAAAGTTAATGACACAGAAAGATAAAAGGAAGAGAAAGAGGCAAATTACTATATAGTACATTCAGAAAGCCTTCTCTTTAATATGTTAGAAAAATATTAGAAAGAAGTACTACTTTCTAAATATTAGAAAGAAGTACTAAACAGTAGTTATAACTGGGTAGTGGGATTACATATGATTTCTTTCCTTCTAATGTATGTTTTCTTCAAAAATTTTACAATGAACATATTATTATAGCCAGAAAAAATTATAAGTTATTAAGAAGGGTAAGGTAATTCAGACTATCCCCAAAATCAATCTGAAAAATTAAAAATTTCTATACAGAAGTCAATACTGAGACTTTAAATTTAACATTAGAAGTTCAATGACAATATAAAATAGGATTAAAATCCTATCCCACTAGAATAAACCACAGAATATTAAAAACAGAAGAGACTCTGGAGTCTACTTAGTCTAAGCCCCTTATTTCACGGTGTGTGTTAGTTGCTCAGTCATGCCCAACTCTTTGCGACCCCATGGACTGCAGCCCACCAGGCTCCTCTGTCCATGAGATTTTCCAAGCAAGGATATTGGAGTGGGTTGCCATTTCCTTCTCCAGGGGATATTCCCAACCCAGGGACCAAACCCGGGTTCTCCTGTATTGCAGGCAGATTCTTTACCAACTGAGCTACAAGGGAAACACCCTACCTAGAACTGATTCCAAAAGCCTCAGTCCTTGACCTCTATACATTTCCCTCTTGTCCTTAACTGTACTCATTTCTTCTTCAGTCAAAAAGATGAAAAAACATCTATATTCAGAAACTGGAAAGCACACACTTAAATGGGATTAATTCTACCTGTGATCAAGACATAGCCAAGCCTTAGGCTTTTCATGGTAAAGCCCTGATATTCCAGCAGGTGGGGATGGTACTACAAAGAACAAGCCTGTCAGAAATTAAACACTACATTCCCTACTTAATGAGAAAAAGAGCAGTCTGTGGAAAGGCTGTAGAACAATCACACAAGATGCATCTTTTCACAGCCTGAGTCTTAAGGTTGGCCCCTGCCACTTTGCACCACAGCACTTTCACCCTTGTAGTTCTCAAGTCCAAGTGCTATTCTCCCCATCCCTCCTTACAGGTGACTCATTGCACCTGGAAGTGGCTGAGAGAGTTGAAGGCCATCAGGTCAGCAGTGCTTACACAGGGAGCGTCAGAGCTAAAGATGCTGGCAGCATCCAGCTCCGCTTGTTCTCCGCTCCTCTTGCCTTACAGCAGACCCTGAAGACAGACGTGAGCCCAGGCCTGCCACCAGGCACAGCGGCAACCACCTCCCCCAGAGGCTCTACCAGCAACCCTCCAGAGGCCCGACTCCAGCAGCTGGAGGGGCCTAGTTTTCTGGAGCGCCCCGTGGGCCCCAACTGTCCACCTGCACCACCGCTTCAGAAGCTGGCTGGTTCCTCTCTCCACTGTGTAACAAGAAGGTCCTATAATAAATCCCTTAGTGCATAACACTAACTGTGCCACTCACTGTGGCTCTGCCTTCTGACCATCGGGACACCGAATGGTGCAATAGAAATCATTCCCACAGGAAACCTGGCAGCCGCCACTTTCTCTCAGAGAGCCAACGGCAGGAGCATGCCTGGGCTGCAGAGCCCCAAGGTGAAGAGCGGGAGGCTGCTCGCTGTCCTGCCAGTCTCATACACATTCCTCTGGAGTGGTCAGCATCAACTCAGGAGCCACTGAGCCCTTCAAAACTAGCTGTGACAACCGGGAAATGAATTCTAAACTTTAATTCACTGGAATTTAAGTTAAAAATCTGGCAGTTCTAGTCTGTTAACAGAAAACTTTTCAGTATGATTCTGAACAACTTAAAGGCGTGAATCTACATTTTCAACATTATGACACCTAAATACATTCCAACTACTTCTGATGAAAATTTATAGGTCAAATCAAGATGAGCTGTGAATATAACATATAATGCATATCATGAGAATAAGCCGCATATCATTTCACAATAAACATGTGTCCAATCACTATGTTGTACAATTAAAACTAATACAATGTTGTATCAATTATCTCAATTTTTTAACTTCTGCATTTTGAAGACATACTATAAAAAAATAAAAAATTGCAATAATTTTCTATATAGAACACATGTTGATATTTTATGTTGAATAATATATATTAGTTGAAGTATAGCTGATGTATCATCTTATGTAAGTTACAGGTGTGGCACATGGGTACATGCTCAGTCACATCCAACTCTTGGTGACCCCACAGACTGTAGCCCATAAGGCTCCTCTGTCCATGGGATTCTCCAAGCAAGAATTACTGGAGCGAGCTGCCACTTCCTTCTCCACAGGGTCTTCCCGACCCAGGGATCAAACCTGTGTCTCCTGCACTGGCAGGTGGATTCTTTATCACTATTAAAAGTGTACGACACAGTAATTCACAATTTTTAAAGGTTATGCTCCATTTATAATTGTTATAAAATATGGCTATATTCCCTGTGTTGTACAATATATCCTTGTAGTTTATTTTATACATTACAGTTTGTATGTCTTAACTCCCTATCTCTTATCTCCCCATCCACACACACTGGTAATAACCAGTTTGTTTGTTTGTTCTGCATCTGTGAACATGTTTTTTTTTTTAATTAGCAACTTAAATGTCCATCAACAGATGAATGGATAAAGATGAGGTGTGTACACACATGCACAGGACTACTACTCAGCCATAAAAAAGAATAAAATTTTGCCATTTGCAACAACTTGGATGAGCCTGGAGGATACTCTGTCAAGCGAAATTAGTCAGACAGAGACAGACAAATACTGTATGATATCACTTACATGTGAAATCTAAAAAATAAAACCAATGGATATAATAGAATATATTATGAAAATTTTTAAAATACCATATGGAAAAGGCACTAGATCCATTTACAGGTACTGATTCCAAGGCTCAAAAGAAGTAAAGCGATGAGCAAGGTGAAGCTAACACTCACTGTGGACATACACATTATATTTTTAAAAAAGACAACACACAAACAGAGTAAAAAGTAAAAGATCACTTTCACATTCCTGCAATACTTCTCCATCCTCAATTCTACAGTCTCTGAATAACAGTTCACTCTATATTCCTCTCATAACATTTCCTATGCATTTTTGAACACTTCTTATCAACACTGATACTATCCAACTTAAAGTTCTGCCAAAATAACAGGTTAAAAAATGTATTTACCTATTACAGGAGATTCTCATGTGTCAGGCACTAGCTAGGCAACAGGAATATGGTAAATAAGGAAAAACAGCTATAGCTCCTGCCTGTATGGATTTACAATCTGGTGGTAAAGACAGCCTACATAATCACAGAAGTGATCAACTATCATGTGAGCCAAGTGCAAAGAGGAAGAGAGACATGATGATATACAAGTATTAACAGGGTCCCTGGCCTAACAGGAATGTTGGTTAAAATTTTCTCAACTACGCTTTTCAAATATGCTAATCTAACTTACAACATCTCATATCAGATAGTAGAGGCATTCCCCCCGCCCCCAATTGAAGAAATAAAAACAGACAGTAGTTATCAATATCATTTCCTCTGCCCTCTTTTGAGGATAAGTTCTTACCCGGTGGCCTTTCCACTACTTTATCAAGCTAGCATTATTGTATTCTGTAAGGTTAAAAAGAAAATTCTAAAAATATTTTGATTGCATTTTTCAAAGCACTCCAGAAGATCTATAGCACTTTAAACTATAGCACTGTCCTAGAGGCCTCTAGTTTTAAATATTAATTCCCTTTTAAAAAGGGCACATTAAATAAATTTGAATTCTCCCTCTCTGGATTTTGGTCAAAATGAAAAGTTACGTAAGTTACATTTTGTCTAGGATAGCCAGATAGATGGTAAAAACCAAAACTCAATTGATCTGCATAAGAATAAACAGTACCACTTACAAGTTAGCTTATACTTTTGTGTTTAAGGGGAAAGGAATTTAAGGATATAGTCAAAACTGATTTCAAAGCTATTCTAAATTTGGATTCTCACCTGTACACACACCTTTGTACACAGGGATACAGAACTATACAGGTATGGCTTTAAAATGATTACTATTCCCAGCCATCATTAACATTTCAGAGCTTAAGCTGCCTTGAAGGAGTATCTCCAGTCTAAACCCACTTTAAAGCATTTTCTCCCTGAGATTTTATTCATTAGAAATATGGTAACAATGAATTAAAAACCTACATATCTTTGTTTTAACTTAATAAAGGAAGGAATCACAACTGTTTTTAAGGTAGTCTGATTTTTCAGTGCCCAGTGGAGTTTCCAGTCCAGTAGGAAAAAGAAAGGTCTGGGGACTTTCCAGGCGGTACCTGTGGTTAACACTCCAAGCTTCCACTGCAGGAGGCATGGATTGGATCCCTGCTTGGAGAACCCCCACAAGCTGTGAGGCTCAGCCAAAAAGAAAAAAAGGTCAGGAAACTCAACAAAGAAAAAGAAAGAACTTATAATGTTGGTTTTTAAAAAATCTGCATTCCACTTTAAAAGAAATGGAAATTGAAATAAGAATTCTAGTTACCAAACCAGAAAACTAAATGGTCAATGGTGCTCAGTCATTTTGACAGTTTTCTGCTCTGCATATGTGGTGAGGCAGTCTTTCTTGTCTGCTAAAGGGCTCATAAAAGGAGAGCATATCCAAAAAACATCCAAAATGTTAAAAATATTAACTGTTCAACTTATTAATTTTATTGCTAAAAAAACTCTAATTATATTCATAGATGCAGAAAAATATCTACCTATAAAGATGTTTGTCACAAAGGCAGATGGTGAAAAATTAATTCCTTCATAATGGAGTAGGAACTTAAACATTAAAATTCATACCTCAGCACATGATAAAATAAGAATGCAGTAAGAGTTGGGAACAGAGAATAAACTATAGACAGCACGACCATAACTGCATAAAAATATCAAGAGATATTTAGACTACCGGTCACCTAAACAACTGAAACAGACTGTAGGGTATATTTGTACTTGAATTTTCCAACTTGTCTACAGCAAAGGTAAATTACAAAATCAACTCAGAAAATGACTTTAAGAATTTAAAATCTGGATATGACTCTGACAAAGGAACTCACAATATAGTAAAGTAAAAACCAAAAAAACCACAGAACATTGAAATAAAAATGAACTATCTTCTTTTAAGAAAACAATTTTGTAAAACTTTTAGGATGCTCTTAAGTCTCTTTATGTTTATATTCAGAACAAATTGTTAGTAGTCTCTTCTAGGATTCTGTTAGAATGAAATACAAAGACTTTCTTACAGGGAAGCTTTGCCACATGCAAAGTTATCAGTGGGACTTCCCTGGGGGTCCAGTAGTTAAGGAACCGTCTTCCAATGCAGGGGAGACAGGTTCGATCCTTGGTCGGGGAACTAAGATCCCATATACTGCAGAGCAACTAAGCCTGCCCATCACAACTACAGAGTCTATGAATCCAGAGTCTGGGAATCCGGAGCCCATGGGCCACAACTAGAGTCCCTGCACTGTAACAAAAGACCCTATGTGCTGCATCTAAGACCCAACACAGCCAAATAAACAAAATTTTAAAGAGTTATTAGGGAGGGGGGTTCTGGAAGGGGAACATATGTATACCCATGGCAGATTCATGTCAATGTATGGCAAAACCAACACAATAAAGTAAAGAAAATTTAAAAAAATAAATAAAGAGTTATTAGTGGGATTCCCTGGTGGTTAAGAATCTGCCTGTCAATGCAGGGGACATGGGTTCAATCCCTGGAACAGGAAGATCTCATATGCAACTAAGCCCTGCACCACAACTACTGAAGCCCCGACTTCCTAGAGCCTGTGCTCCACAAGAGAAGCCACTGCAATGCAAAGCCTGTGCACTGCAACTAGAGTAGCCCCCACTCACTGCAGCCAGAGAGCCGAGCAGCAGCAGAGACTCAGCACAGCGGAAAACAAAAAAGTAAATCTTTTTAAAAAAGGTTATTAGTAACAGTATGCACAACTTCATATTCTCCTTTCTTACCTTCAGTGAGAATAATCTCCTTCCTCAAATTCCCCAGCCCAGAGGTGCCTTTTAAAGATTCTTTCATGCACACAAACACATAAATGAACATCTTTCTTCTTAATGTACACAAAACATCAAATATATTATTTCATGGCTTTTTTTCCCCCAAATAATGTTATTTTGGAGAGCTTCCCCTATGTACACATAGAGACTGTCTTTCTTCTTCGGTGACAGGTAGTTCATTCTATGAACATAACATTGATTTTATATACATATACATATATATATATATATAATTATTTCTCTATTGATGGACATTCAGGTTGGTCCTAGTAACTGTTATTTCTTCTATAAACTACAATAGGGCAATAAACATTCTTCCACATTTATTTTGACTTTCTCAGGCAAACATACTTGGTAAGTGCAGATACCTTATGATCCAATAGGTTTACATTTGATAAGGTACTGTCCAAAATTGCCCCAAAAGTCAAACCAGTCTAAATTTTCAACTACTTGAGCACTATTCCTCCATGGCTTTGACAAACTTTATGTTTAATGAATCTAACAGGTAAAAAAATTAAATACCATTGTTCAAATTTGTGATAAGCATCTGAGACTAAATGGCAAAGGTCTACCATACCTCCTTAATTTACTTTTATAAAATTCAGCATTCTTTCATGTATTTGTCCCCATTTTCCCTATAATTTCTATCTCATAAAATGATCCACTAAGTATGCCAGAAAAAGTTTGATTCTCCCTCACAATCAAGTCTTGTTAAACCTACTTCTGAAATCCACACTGAATGTGTCCCGCTTACCTTGTCTGCGTTATCACCAAACCAGTCCAAGCCCACACACACCTCCTGTGGCAGCCTCCTGACCCTTCTCTGCTTCACCACCTCCCACACCCTCAAAGTCCTGCCACCCCTTAAACGCACCCGATTCAGGCTCATCTACCCACTCCAAGGCCTTGCTATTCCCTCTGCTTGTACTGATTTTCTCCTGGTATTAATCCAGTTTCTTCTCTATATGGCTGGCTCACCACTCAGGTCTTTAGGTGAAATGTCACGTCCTTAAGAGACAGGCCTTCCCTCAGCAGTACATAGCAAAATAATGTATGCAACCACTAAACCCCACCCCTAGTCATTCCTTATCATGTCCCCTTGTTTCTTTCCTATTACTTAGCATAAACTGAAATATTATGTTTCTTACTCCCCGCCATACTTCTGCAGTTATGTATAGTTCACACACCTTTACAGAAGCACAGATGTTCACCACTGTATTCACAGCACCTAGTGCAGTTTACTATATTGACTAAAAGAACTGTCTCTTCATGTGTGTCTTAACCATTTTTCCAGGGTTGTTAGTCTTATTAATTCATAAGAGTACTCGAAGAAAACTAACCCTCTGTTATGTAGTGCAAATATCTTTTCTCCTTGATCACATATTCACCCATTAATAGCATACAATTCAAAGGCTTTTCTTATCTCCACAGAGTTGTGCAATGATCACAATTAAATTTAGAACATTCTATCACCCCACAAGGAAAACCCTCCATCAGTCACTCCCTTCCCCTCCTACCTTTCCCAGCCCTGAGCAACTCATTCCTCTGTTTCTGTATTAGCCTACACTGGACATCTCATATAAGTGGAATGAGAGAACACATGGTCTTCCTTAACTAGTTTTTTTCACTTTAGCACACTATCTATGGTTCATTCATGTTTTAGTATGAATCTGGTCTTCATTCCTTTCTACTGGCAACTACTCCACCCTATGGATATACCACACTTTGTTACACCACTCATCAACTGACATCTGAATTGTTTCCATGTTTTGGGTATTGTGTGAATTCATGTTTTCACTACTCTCAGGAACAAACTTCTGGGTCATTCAGTAACTCTATGCTTAACCTCTAGAGTAAGTGCCACACTGCTTTTCAAAACAGTTTTAATATTTCACATCAGCAATGCATGAGTCCAAAGAAAGACAATGCCAAAGAATGTTCAAACTACCATACAACCGAGGGCAGAAGAAGGTGGTGGCAGAGGATGGCATCATCAGGTGGCATCACCGACTCAATGGACCAGAGTTTGAGCAAACTGTGGGAGATAGTGAACAACAGGGAAGCACAGCACACAGCAGTTCATGGGGTCGCAAAGAGTCGGACACAGCTTAGCAGCTGAACAACAACGTATGGGAGTTCTAGTTTAACTACTCATTACCTGTCTTTTTTTCCCCTTTCTTATAGCCATACTATTAGGTGTAAAGAAGCTCAACTGTTCAAACACTAGACAATATGAGCCAAAAGGGATGACTGCAATGGGTCAAGACGTAAACACACTTAAATCCATGAGTCCACAATGACACTGAAAAACAACTGACTGGTTGGCTTTAGAGAAGTCTAGAAAACCAGTTCAATGTTTTGAAAGAAAATAGAGAAAGATAACTAAGCATTTATCTGTCTTTTCTAAGGGTCATCTTTTCAGGTTAACCAAATAGTTAATGAAAGTAAGCTTACTTTTGTAAAAGCATGTCAGCTAATAAATGAATGCATGAGAATTAGAAAACTGCTATTTGGCAACTCCTAATAAATTAGTAATGATCAATAGCTGCCAAGATCACTTTACAGAAGTACACAGTATCCATTATGGAATATTCTTCCCATTCAGAGAGCAGGCTGGTGTAAACTTAAATCTGCAAACACACTTTCAGGCAATCTCTAATACAAAAGCCCATTTTAAAATACAAATTATTACAACGAGAACCTGCTGTATAGCACAAGGAACTCTACTCAGTGCTCTGTGGTGACCTAGGTGGTAAGGAAATCCAAAAAAGAGGGGGCATATGCATATGGATAGCTGATCTGCTCTGCTACACAACAGACAATAACACAACATTGTAAAGCAACTATACTCCAGAAAAAAAAATTTTAATAAAAGTGAAAAAAATACAAATTACAAGCAGTATTGACCAAGTATTTTCAGAAAACCAACAGATTAAATGAAGCAGCAATCTTAACATAAAACCTATACTTGAGGAAATAAAGGATCATAGAGCCAAAAACAAGATTTTAAAATAATTATTGGGCTTCCCTTGTGGCTCAACTGGTAAAGAATCCACTTGCAATGCGGGAGACCTGGGTTAGACCTCTGGGTTGGGAAGATACCCATGAGAAGGGAAAGGCTACCCACTCCAGTATTCTGGCTTGGAGAATTCCATGGACTGTCTAGTCCATGGGGTCACAAAAAGAGACATGGTTTTTCCAGTAGTCATGTATGGATGTGAGAAGTGGACTATAAAGAAAGCTGAGCACTGAAGAACTGATGCTTTTGAACTGTGGTGTTGGAGAAAACTCTTGAGAGTCCCTTGGACTGCAAGGAGATACAATCAGTCCATCCTAAAGGAAATGAGTCCTGAATATTCATTGAAAGGACTGATGCTGAAACTGAAGCTCCAATACTTTGACCACCTGATGCGAAGAACTGACTCAGTGGAAAAGACCCTGATGCTGGGAAAGACTGAAGGCAGGAGGAGAGGGGGACGACAGAGGATGAGATGGCTGGATGGTATCACTGACTTGATGACAATGAGTTTGAGCAACCTCCAGGAGTTGGTGATGGAGAGGGAAGCCTGGTGTGCTGCAGTCCATGGGGTCACAAAGAGTCAGACACGACTGAGCGACTACAGTGAACTCAAAGTCATTCCTGTATTCCCAGAAAGATACTAGAAGATCCGCTGGAGACACTGAAAGGTAAAATTTGATTATGCAATACAGCCAGTATGAGGTCTGATTGGTAGTAAAGACAGAGCAAGAGAACTTAACAGTGAGGTGGAAAGACAAACTAGCTTTCCCAGAATTATATTAAGCAGAAGGACAATGTAGGTTGAAAAGTGAAAGAACACTGCAAACACTGTTCACTACCACTCAGGCAGACACTTCCTAAGCTCTTTACCTATCTCACTTCTCTTTACATCAACTGTTCAGAGGACAATTAAGGGTTAAAATTATTTAAACCATTCAAATTTAATTTGCAGTAATGACTGGCAAGTTTATTCAGATTTATCTTCATCCTAAAAATAGAAAATCCTTTAATTAGTAAAAAAAAAAAAAATCATTGTAGATCTTAGAATATAGTAGAAAACTACCAGTCTAATCCTGGGGGGAAAAAAGCCAAAATCCAGAGGAGAAAGCAAATTACCAGAGAACCAAAAGCACTGATCCTATGAAGGCATCTGCCCATTCAGCAAAGTTTGCTATCGGTTCTGAGGCTTGAAGAGGCAAAGGGAGAGAAGCCAAGACCCAAGGCCTGTCCCAGCAGCAAGTCTAGTAAGACACCTTTTTACTGAGCTGAGACCCGAGAGTACCTTAGGTAAAAATGAACCAGAAAGAAGTCAAGGCCCAAAACTTCTCCCAAGATACTAGAAATTTAAATCTCAAAGGTGGACTATGGCAGCAAATGAGGAACAGTTCTGGAAAAGAAGTAAACTAGAGCATAGGACCAAAATATCCAAAATGAAAGAGAGAAACCAAATAAAATAAAATCGGGAGGGGAGGAGGATGAGAGAAGGACAGAATGAGAAGGCTGAATACATGTCTAATTAGAGCCACAGAAGAAAACAGCAAAATGAAACAGAAGAAATACATGAAGAGATAATGGCTATAAACTGAGTGCTGAAGATACCAATCCAAACATATAAGGACAAGAACTCATAAGCAAGAAAAACAAAGATATCATATGAAGACTAAAGAGTGAAACAGCAGAAAAGACATAGGGAGAATTAAAACAAACAGAACAAGAGATGGAGATGAAGAGAGATTTCAAAAAGAGTGATTTGTCAAGAAAATCCTAAAAACCTGAAGATAAACATCTTATACAGACTGAATGAAAAATGCCAAGCAAGAATTCTATAACCAGCAAAAACAGTCTAAAAAGGAAGATGAAATAAAGACATTTTCAGAGAAAATAAAAAAAGAATTCATTACCAGTAGAGTCATACTAAAGAAAACACAAAAGATGTTCCTCAGCCAGAAGGCGAATGAACCCACATGAAAGCACAGAAAATCAGAAAATTAAGCATGATGAAAAAACAATACATATGAGCAAGACTAAGTAAATAATGATTATGTAAAATAATTTCTATGGAATTTAAAAACACATATACAATTAAAATGCCTAGTGGCAAAAGCACAAAAGCTGTGGGGACAAGGTAACTGGAGTTCTATAAGGTCCTCCCATTTTCCAGAGGTGATGAAAGCACTAAATTTGTCAGATCCTAATAAGTCAAAGATATGTGATGGAATTCCTAGGGTACCCACAAAAAGAACAGTAAAACCATATTTAATCACAGAAAGGTAAGTTTGAATAAAGAACACTTGTGGCAAAAGAAAGCCACACAGATTACGAAGTACAAAGAGAAGACTCGATAAAGGTGTTAATTTAAGCATAAAGTGTAACTAATAGTTTGGGCTTCCCTGGTGGCTCAGAAGGTAAAGAATCCACCTGCAATGCAGGAGACCTGGGTTTGATCCCTGAGTTGGGAAAATCCCTTGGAGGAGGACATGGCAATCCACTCCAGTATTCTTGCCTGGAGAATGCCCATGGACAGAGGAGCCTGGTGGGCTACAGTCCATGGGGTTGCAAAGAGTCAGACACAACTGAGTGACTAAGCACAGCACATATAATAGCAACTACAAGTTAAAAAAAAAAAACCCAAACTGCAATTAAGACACCTTTTAGAAGAATGAGTTAAAAATAAAAATCTCAACTGTATTGCTGCTTGCCAAAGTCACGTCTTAAAAATATACAAGGTTACTGACAAGTTGAAAAATGTGAGAAAAGATATGCCATGCCAGAACTAATCAAAGAAAGCTCGTGCAACTGAGCAAGTATCAAACAAAATAATGTTAAGGCAAAATCATGAGAGATAAAAGAGGAGCATTTCACAAGTAAGAAGGGGACAATCCCAGAGGAACAATTCTAAAACTTGTCTACAAAAATCTATAACGGGGGGAAAAAAAAATCAACAAACCTGAAACAAGAAGACAGTCAAGACTACAATAAACGCTAGCAATTTAAACACATTTCTCTTAGCAACTGACAGAATAAGATGACCAAAAATAAGAATACATAAGATTAATCGTAAAGTTAACAATTTGGCACAACATAAAACACAGCACTGCATCAAATGTGGTCAACACACTTTCTCCACAGTGTACATACAGCCTCTAATAAAGGGCATTAAGGAAGTCTCAACAAATTCTGAAGACCAGAATCACATGGAAGACTATGAACATAGCAGAATTAAGATAAAAACCATCATATAAAGACAACAGGAAGGGACTTCCTTGGTGATCCAGTGGCTAAGACTTTGCTCCCAAAGCAGAAGGCCTGGGTTTGATTCTTGGTCAGAGAACTAGATACCGCTAGCTGCGACTAAGAGTCTTCATGCCGAAACTGAAGAACCCACATTGCTGCAAAGACCAAAGATCCCACAGCCACAACCAAGACCCAGCGCAGCTAAATAAATAAATATTTTAAAAATAATTTTAAAAACAAACATACAACAAAGTTCCAAATGTTTTGATGTTAAACCACATATTTCTTTAGGGTTTAACAAGATAGTCAATAGAATTTAGAAAGTATTTTTACCTGAATGAGAATTAGAAGACATCACAAGTCACAGAATGCACATAAACCCATGTTTAGAAGGAAATGTACAGCGTGCAGTGCTAGTATTTGAAGAATCAAAAATCAATGATCAGGATGATGTCTGTGAAACGGCAGAGCAAGGACCTCTTGAAAATTCTTTCCTCCATAAAAGCAGTGGCATTGTAACAGCGAAGAACAAAACCTGACTCCATGTTGGATCTGCTTCTTCCACTTTAACCTTTGCTTCCTTTTGTTATTGATACTCTCATCACTGAAAGGATGCTGTCTGTAGCTTTAAGCATACATAATGGCCTGCCTCAGGGAACCCTGCCCTCTGCCTGAAGTTAAACTAAAGTGCCTTTGTTCAGCCCACAGGGAGACACCCTGGCCTTGCCCACCTGTGAATGCCTGCAGGAAGAAGAAATGAACACATCCCCTTCCTGAGGTTGGTTAAATTAGAAGACACGTGGCAAGACTCATGACCTTTTTCCTTTACTTCCTCCTTCCCTTCTCTGTTCCAAAAAAGAAACTGGCATCCAGACTCCAGTATCTTCTTGGACACCCAGCTTTCCAAATACAGTAGCTATCCCTTGCCTCAACACCTCAACTCCCAATTTCTGGCCTGTTGTGTTGCAAAAAGACCAAGCTTGGACTTGGTGACAAGAATATCAGCAAAAATCGTCAGATGAACTTTTTCAGAACTTGAAAAATTAAACAAAGGCTTGCAGGGATCAAAAACATGATTTAAATCACAAATACAAAAGACCTGAAGCCCAGTAAAAACAGCACACTCTGTGGCCTTTTAATATGGACTACTCCCGTCTCCTTCTACCTAGCTCTCCAGCAAGCTTGAAAACCAAGAGCCCACTGTCACAGCGAAGATTATTAAAAGCATCCTGGAAACCACTAGAAGGGGCAGAACAGGATTGGAGCTCAAATCCTATTCCCAGAGGATGACATTACTTGATTTTTCCAGTAGTTCTATGGAAGTTTCCATTTTTCTAGGCTGTCTTTGGAGCTCACCTAGAATGAGCAAGCTTTCTCTAGGTTAAGTTTGTGAAACAATCAAAGGCAACTGTTAAACATCTGGTGCCTCAGGTAGTAAATAACAGTTCAGGCAAACAACAGACTACCAGAAAAGCTTACTGGGAAAGTGGTGAGAGTAAGATACCCACAGGGGACTTGAAATAGCTCAGCATGCTCCTGTGAAACTTGGAAGGCCCTAAGC
The DNA here is from genome assembly GCA_007570785.1 of Antilocapra americana. Lineage (NCBI taxonomy): Eukaryota > Metazoa > Chordata > Mammalia > Artiodactyla > Antilocapridae > Antilocapra > Antilocapra americana. Next base: position 2,803,178 of record ML663015.1, read on the forward strand.
TCTCACTTCGATTAACTTTGAGGCTCTGCACCAGCAGGGAAGTGAAGGCTACTGTAGTCAATAAGCTGTAAGGCTCAGTGAGGAAGGCACGCTGGGCCCCTTGGCAAAGACCAAGGGATTGACCAGTTCTAGGCACGTAAGGAGATTTCTGTCCAGTCATTAGCTGACCACTAAGATAACCAAAAAGATTTCAGTAGACACATGAAGGAAAAAAAACTTCACAGAATTAGCTGAGAAAAAATGACTGAGTAACAACAAAGAGAATGGCAAACTCTGAGGAGAACGGGTAATCTGATTTTCAGACTTGTAATGTACATAATTTAGTGTCCCCCTTTCAATTCAAAATTTACAAAATATGTCAAGAAAATGTTTTTTTTTCATTCACAGGGGGAAAAGAGATGACGTGGCTTAGATTAAGTATTTCAAGTACTAGACCAAGACTTTAATCAGCTATAATATCTCAACTATTTTTAAGTCTTTCTTGAATGTTAAAATATTGCTTCTGTTTCACTTTTTTTTGCCACAAGGCATGTGGTATCTTAGCTCTCCAATCAGGGACTGGACCTGCACTCTGTGCACGGCAAGGCAAGGTCCTAACCACTGGACTACCAGGGAAGTCCCGACTTTGACTGTGTTTGATGGGCTACAGGAGAAAAGGCAGAAAGACTGCAGTGTAAGGACGACGTCTCATCTGTGAAAGGAAAATCAAGGTGGAGTCTGTGCTGCTGAAGGAGCTCTCCACAACAGTGCTGGAGGCCACTGAGGAAGTGACTTACACACGCCTCAGCCTCAATGGAACCTGACCATCGGACCATATTTTCTTAACACAGGCATCCAGAACATTTGCCCATGTTTCAACTCTAGATACTTACTGAACCTGCTAGACAGCCTATCCCTTAGAAGCAAATGTTTCCTCTGTGTCAGGGCCAATCACAATTTTTGCCAGACAATTCTGACAACCTTGTAGCTCTTATGGCTTCTGCCATTGCCATCCATCCCGACTGCTTCTCTTCTTTGGAACACTCTTTCAGTTTTACCTAAATCTGTGTCTCCTAAATTGCAATTACTAAGACTCCAAGTAAACTCTTCTTTTTTCTTGGCAGATATGCCAAACAGAAAACGACTAAATAAACATAAATTTAAGAACCAATTAAGAATTGTGGTACTGACAAGTCCAACAACTGAAATGAAAAAGTCCCTACAGGGTCTTAGGACTTAAACAGGCAGAAGAAAGAATCAGTGAATCTGAAGATAAACCCACTGAGATTATCCAGTCTGAGGAAGAGAAAGAAAAAGGAGTGAAGAAAAATGAGCAGTCTCAGATACCTCTGGGATACAACCTAGTAGTGCCAAAAAGAGAGGACAGAGAAAAGGGGGAAGAAGAATATGTGAAGAAAAATGACAAAAAAGATCCCAAATTTGATGAAAACCATCAGTTGATACATCCAAGAAATTAAATGAACAAGTAGGATGAACTCACAGAGAACCTAACCCTAAGACAAAGAGAATCTTGAAATGTGCAAGAGAAAACCAACTCATCATATAGCCTCCATAAGGTTAACAACTGATTTCTTACAAGAAATCATGGAGGCCAGGAGACAGTAAGACGACCCATTCACAGTGTTAAAATAACAAACTCAACCAAGAATTCTATGGCCAACAAAACAATCTTTTGAAAATAAAGATATTCTCAAATACAACCAGAAAGAGTTTATTGCTAGCAAACTTGTCCCTACATAAATACTAAAGGCAGGCCTTCAGATTAAAATGAAAAGACAACCAAGACAGTTACTTTAACCCACACAAAGTAACAAAGACATCACAAAAGGCAACTACATAGGTAAATGCTAAAGACAGCATAAAAATATCTTTGTTTACAATTTTCTCTTATTAAAAAATAACTGAATAAAACGACAATTTTAAATCTGTGTTGATGGGCATACAATGCATGCAAATGTAACTTGTATGACATTATCAGCACAGAAGAGGGAGGGAATGCAGCAATACTGGAACAGAGTTTTGCATACAATACAGGGGGTTAACCTTCATATACCTTCTATTCAGTCCTCCTTCTCCATGGTTCCTCCACATTGCCAGATTCAACCAACATTGAAAAATATCTGCATAGGAATGGACCCATGCAGTTTAAACCCACGTTCAGGGTCAACTGTACTACTGAAATTAAATTACTATTAATCTGAACTAGACTGTCTTGAATTCAAATGCTAGTTGTAACTCCAAGGCAGCCATTAAGAAAATAACTCAGACAATACGATAAAAGGGCTTCCCTGGTGGTCCAGTGGTTAAGAATCTGCCTTGCAATGCCAGGGACACCAGTTCAATCCCTGGTCCAGGAAGATTCCAAAGCCACTGGGCATCAAGGCCCGTGTGCCACAACTACTGGGCCTGTGCTCTGGAGTCTATCAGTCACAACTACTGAAACCCAGGCCCCACGGAGCCCATGCTTCGCAACAAGAGAGGGCACCACAGTAAGAAGCCCACACACCGCAACTGGAGGGTGGCCCCTGCTCTCTACAACTAGAGAAAGCCTACCTGCAGCAACAAAGTGCAGCCCCCCCAAAAAATACTATAAAGGACAAGGAAATTAAAATGATACACTAGAAAGTATCTACTTAAAGCAGTTAATGAGGAATAGAGAAAGAAAAAAACATGATACCTGGAAAACAAACAGCGGCATGGTAAAATGTATATCCTGCTGTTGCTGTTTAGTTGCTAAGTTGTGTCTGACTCTTTTGCAATCCCATGGAGTTAGCCTGCCAGGTTCCTCTGTCCATGGAATTTTCCAGGCAAGAATACTAGAGGGGTTTCCATTTCCTTCTCCAGGGCATCTTCCCAACTCAGGGATCAAACTCATGTCTCCTGCTTGACAGGTGGATTCTTTACCACTGAACCACCAGGGAAGCCCTAGATGTATATCCTACTTTACCATTAATTACATTATATATAGGTAGACTAAATTGTCCAGTTAAAAAATTTTTTTAATGGATTTTAGAAAACCATGATCCAAATATATGCTGTGCAGAAGAGACATTTCAGGTTCAAAGAAATAAACAGGTTAAAAGTAAAAAGATGGGAATACATACATACATACATATATATATATATATATATATATATATATATATATATATATATATATATATCCTGCCAAGAGTAACTAAAAGAAAACCGGAGTGGCTATACTAATATCAGAGAAAATAAACCAAGAGACAAAAGTTGTTATTAGAGACAAATAAGGACATTTTATAATGATAAAAGGGTTAATCCATCAAAATACAGCAGTTATAAACGCAGATGAACCTAAAAGCAGAACACTAAAATATATGAGGTAAAAACTGACAATTGATAGGATAAATAGGTATTTCACAGTAACAGTTGGAAACATCAATACCACAATTTCAATAGTGAAAAGGACAAGGAGAAGATCAGCAGGAAAAAGAAGACATGAATACTATGAACCAGCTAGAACCAAAAGCTACCTCTAACACACCCCATCCAGTAACAGCAGAAATCACAGCTTTCTTAAGTGGATACTGAACATTCTCCAAGACAGACCAAATGTAATTGCATAAAACAAATTTGAAAGGCCTCAAATCATACAAAGAATATTCTCTGAACACAACAGAGTCAGACATCTGTAAAATAAAAAAATGGAAAATTCATGAATATATGGAAATTAAACATAGGCAAGGCAGTAGCTCAAAGAAGAAATCACATGGAAAAAAACAAAATGAATGAAGAAACAAAATACTAAAATTTAAGTCGTACAGTGAAAGCAATACTTGGAAAGTTATAGTTGTAAGTGCCTATACTAAAAAAGACAAAATTCATGAATTACCTAACATTATGCTTTATGGAATTAGGAAAACAGCCAGGAAACAAACAAAACCAAAAAGCAAGCAGAAGAGACAAAGTAACAAAGGTTAAAGCAGAAATAAAGACTAGAAAAACTATAGAGAAAAGTCAATAGAACCAAAAGTTAGTCCTTGATAAACACTTGCAAAATTGACAAACCTTAAGCTATACTGATCATGGGGGGGGGGGAGGATCAAGGACTCAAATTACAAAAATCAGTAATGAAAGTGGCAACATTACTACCAACCTTCAAAGAAATAAAAAGGGATTACAGAAACTAAAAGAGGTCACTATCTCTTGTATAACTGTATGTCAAATTAGAAAACCTATGAGAAATAAATTTTTACAAAGGCACAAACTACTGAAACTGATATAAAAAGAAACAGGCAATTTGAATTTATCTACAATAAGCAAACAGCCTGAACAATAATCAAAAAACTTCCCACAAAGAAAATTCCAGGGCCAAATGGCCTTATTGGTGAATTCTTCAAGGCTTAAGAGGAAATTATAATTCTTCATAATTAAAATTACAATTCTTCATCTTCCCGCCCAAAAAAAGGGAAGAGGAGAGAATACTTAACAACTCAGTCGTGAGGTCAGTGTGCCCCAATAACCAAAAGTAGACAAAGACATCACAGGAAAATCAGAACTATAGCCCTTATGAATATAAACACATAAATCCTTCAAAAATGCTAGCAAAACAAATGTGGTAGCACATAAAAAGGATTACATGTCATGATCCAATCAGACTTTTCCCTGAAATGCAAGGCTGATTCAACACTTGATAATTGATCAGTGAAATATACCATACTAGGACAAAAAGTATTTACTCATCTCAACAGACCCATAAAGAGTATTTGACAAAATAATACACCCTTTCCGGATTTAGCAAATTCCATAAACTAAGGACAGAAAGGAACAACCTCAACCTGATAAAGGGCTTCTACAAAAATCCCATATCTAACCTTATACTTAATGGTCAAAGACTGAAAACTTTCCCCATAAGACTGGAATAAGACAAGAATGCCTACTTCTTATAATTTTTATTCAAAATTGCATTGAAGGTTCTAGTGAGAGCAACTGGGCAGGAAAAATAAAAGGCATTTAGATTGTAATGGAAAAAAAAAAACTATTTGCAAAAGACACGATCTTAGATAAATAAAGTCCTAAGGAAGCCACAAAAAAACAATTAGAGCTAACACTCGGTTTACCAAAGTGGCAGGTATTTTATACAACATTAATACACAAAAACAGTCCTATTTTTATATGCTAGCAATGAATAACCTGAAAATGAAATTAAGAAAAAATTTCATTTACAACAGCATATAAAAAACACTTACAAATAAAGTACAGAGACATACACAGAAAATTATAGAGCACTGTTAAAAACAAATCTCATGCTCATTGGTTGAAAGACTTACTAGTAAACTAGCAACAGTCTCCAAATCAATCTACAGATCAAACTCTCAACTGCTTGTTCTGCAGTAATTAACAACCTTGTCTTAAAATTCATATGGAAATGTAAGTGACCGTGAATACCTCAAGCCACGTCAGTGGAAGTGTTGGAAGACTTATATTTCCCAATTTCAAAATGTACTACCAAGCTACAGTAATCAAGACTGTGAGGTACTGGCTTTATCAGTGAGACAGAACTGCAAGTTCAGAAATAAGTACTGATGTTTATGGTCAATTGATTTTCTACAAGAATGCCAAGATCATTCAGTGGGGAAAGAATATTCTTTTTGACAAATAGTTCTTAGATAATCGAGTATCTGCACACAAAAGAATGAAGCTGGGATGCTCATCCTACAACACATTTAAAAATTAACAAAAAATGGATCATAAAGCTAAATGTGATAACTAAAGCTAGAAAACTTTTAGAAGACAACATAAGGATAAACCTTTGCAACACTGGATCAGCCAGTGGTGTCTCAGACATGATACCAAAAATACTAGCAACCAAAAAGGGAAAAAATAAACAAATCAGACTTCATCAAAATTAAAAACTTTTGTGCTAGCAAAGAAGACACTATCAAGAAAGTGAAGAGACAACCCACAGAATGTAGAAAATATCTGCAAATCATACATCTGATAAGAGTGTAATATCTAGGCTATATAAAGAACTCAAAGCTCAACAATAAAAAAGATAAAAAGTAAAATTAGCTAGAGATTTAGAGATATGTGTCCAAAGAAAATACAAAACAGCCAATAAGCTCAACATCATTAGAAAAATCAAAGTGACAGTGAGATAACACTTCACACCCACTAGAATGGCTATAATAAAAAAGATAATTAAAAGTACTGATGAGGATATCGAAACCCTCATACATTGCTGGTTGGAAAGCAGAATGGGGCAGCTGCTTTGGAAAACAGTTTGGCAGTTTATCAAAAAGTTAAACAGTGAGATACTACATAATCCAAAAACTCACTCTAAGTATGTACCTAAGAAAATTGAAAACATATTTCCATGTAAAAAATTCTGCATAAATGTTAACAGTGTTATTCATAATAGCGAAAAGCAGAAACAACCCAAAATAGTCATCTTGATGAATGGAGAAAAAAATGTGACAAGTCCATATTATGGAATATTATTCAACCAGAACAAGGAATGATGTTCTGGTTCATGGTACAACACAGATGGATGTTGAAAATACTATGCTAAATGAAAGAAGCCCAACATAAAAGACCAAATATTTCATCAATGCATACATGAAATATCCAGGGTAGGCAAATCCATGGAGACTAAAAGCAGATTCGTGGTGCCAAGGTATGGGAGAATGGTAAATAGGAGTGACATTTAATAGGTAGGGGGTCTTATTTTTGATGTGATGAAAATGTTCTGGAACTAAGAAAGGAATGATATGGCTTCACAATGTTTTGAGTACACTAAAACCAATGAATTGTACATTTTAAAATGGTTGACATATATATGGTATCTAAAATACCATACTCTAAGTATGGTCACTTCAAGAACTTAGAAAAACAATAAATAAAACCCAAAGAAAGCAACAGGAAGAAAAGGGAAAACCTAAGTGCAATATAAAAATACATCATCATGGGGTACAAAATTCAAAGCCAAAAGTTCATCTTTAAAACAATAAACTAAAAGGAAAATAAAGTACAGATTATCATTGTTAAGATGTCAGTAAATGTACTGGCAACAAAATGAAACAGTGATCTACTGGATAGAAGAAAATATTTGTAAATCATATATCTGCTAAGAGGTTAATGTTCAAAATACATAGAAAATATATACAATTTAAAAGCAAAAAAAAAAAAGTTTAAAAGAGAAAAATGGGCAGAGGACCCAAACAGACATTTTACAGAGAAGATACACAGATGGCCAAAAGGTATATGAAAACATGCTTTACACATCACTAACCAGCAGGGAAATGCAAGCCAAAACCACAATGAGTTATCACCTCACACTTGTTAGAAGGGTTATTATCAAAAAGATAAATAATGAGTGTTGGCGAGGGTGTGGAGAAAAGGAATGCCTGTGCACTGTAGGTGGACTGGTATGGCTGTTACAGGAAACAGTATGGAGGTTTAAAAATTAAACTGGAACTATCATATGATCCTGAAATTCTATTTCTGGTTATTAATCTGAAGAAAATGAAAACACAATTTGAAAAGATACATGCACCCCAGGTTCACTGCAGCCTTAGTCACAAGAGCCAAAATATGGACACAGCCAAAGGGTCTATCAACAGATAAACGGATAAAGATAGAATATTCACCGGAATATTGCTGCTGTTTAGTTGCACAGTCGTGTTCCATTCTTTGTGACCCTATGGACTGCAGCCCACCAGGCTCCTCTGTCCATGGAGATTCTCCAGGCAAGAATACTGGAGTGGGTTGCTATGCCCTCTTCAGGGGATGTTCCCAACCCAGGGATCAAAACCAGGTCTCCCACAATGCCGGCGTATTCTTTACCATCTGAGCCACCAGGGAAGCCCGAATATTATACAGCTGTAGAAAAAAATGAAATCTTGCCATTTGTGACAACATGTATGGAGGGCATTATGCTAAGGGAAATAAGTCCGACAAGGACAAGTATTACATGATCTCACTTACACATGGAGTCTAAAAATGAAAAAAAATATTGCCACCAAGTTCACAGATACAAAGACAAACTGGAGATTGTCAGATGTGGGGTGGGAAGAAATGAGGAATGAGTAAAGAAAATCAAAAGGTATCAACTTCCAATTACAAAATAAGTCAAAGGGATATAATGTACAGCCTGGTAACTACAGTTGGCTCAACAGTAAACAATCTGCCTGCCAAGGAGGAGATTTGCATTAGATCCCTGGGTCAAAAAGATCCCGTGGAGAAGGAAATGGCAACCTACTCCGGTATTCTTGCCTGGGAAATCCCATGGACAGAGGAGCCTGGCTGGCTACCATTCACAGGGTCGCTGAGTCGGACATGACTTAGTGCCCAGAGACAGCAGCACTGCATATTTTAAAACTGCTAAGAAAATAAATCTTAAAAGTTCTCATCACAAGAAAAAATTCTGTAACTATGTATGATGATACGTTACTTAGACTTAAGGTGGTGATCACCTCACAATATATACAAATATCAAATATGTTATACACCTAAATTTAGTAACATTGTAAATGTCAATTATACTTAAGTAAAAGGAAATAAAGAATACTGGTAACTCTAAAACAAATAACGGCTATTATATATAAATTTATGCCAATGAACCTGATATTTTAAGTGCAATGGAGAAATTCCTAAGAAAACTCAACTTACCAAAACTTAAAAGAAACTGAGTATATAAATAATTCTTTAGTTAAAAAAAAAAACTGAACCCCTAATTTAAACCATTCCCTCAAAAAATAAACAAAACACTCCAGGCACAGGTTGTTTCCCCAGTGAATAAAACCAAAATTTAAGGACAAGTACTGCAAATTGTACAAACTTTCTCACAAAGAACAGGAAAAAGAGGAACTTTCTCTTTTGTTTCAAGAGGCCAGTATAACCCTGATACCAAGATACTTTAAGGAAGGAAAATTACAAGCTGATCTCCTAAATGTATTAATACAAAAATCCTAAAGACAATATTTGCAAATCAATTCCAGCAATACACTACATAAAATACTTAATCACCAAGTTGTGTTAATTCCAAGTGTGGTTTAATGCCAAGTTGGGTTTACTTGGGTATTCTTTTCTTAATGTTATCTACATGTGTTTTGGTTTGATTTTTTAAATTGCTTTAAATCTTTTGGCTCCGCTGGGTCTTCACTGCAGCATGCAGGCATCTCTTGTTGCGGGTTTAGTTACCTGCAGCACATGGGATCTGTTTCCCAACCAGGGATGGAACTGCATCCCCTGCGGTGAAAGGCAGATTCTCAACCACTGGACCACCAGCAATGTCCCAAACCTACATTTTTTTTTTTTTTAAGAATAAGAAAAGTCATATGAACAGATATAGAAAAACCTGAAATCATTTAACTCCCAATCATGACTTTCAAAAAGCCTTCTCAGCAAATTCTAAAAATAAATTAATTTCCTTAGCCAAGTAAGAGAGTATCTAAAAAACTTCAGCTAACACTTGATGGTGAAAGGCTGAAGATGCCCATTCCTGTAACCCCTCCCACAAGACCAGAAACAAGACAAAAGATGCTTGTTATTGTCACTTCTATTCAATACTCTAACTGCATAACCGAAGCCAGTGAAATAAGTAATGGGAAAAAGTAGAAGGATTGGAAAGGAAGAACAAACATTCATAACCTGCAGACAACATTATTTGTGTATGTAGAAAATTCCTTGAGAATCTATAAGTAAATTCTTCTTGGTGTTTAGCAAGTTTATCAAGTAAATTTAACAAGTTCAAGGAAAGTAATACACAAAAAGTTTTTTCTATGTACTAGAAAATAATTAGGAAACAAATTTTTAAATAATTCCATCTACAATATTATCCAAAGAGTCAACCAAGAAGGCTTCTCAAAGATTAACACAAGAAACATCCTCATTTCCTCAAAAGAGAGATTTCTGAAGTATGGCATGAAAATGCTAACTGAAAATTTACAAAATCAATTAACTGGAACCATCTTAAAATGAAGAACTTATCCTCATCAAAAGACAACATGAGGAGACTAAAAAGATAAGCCCCAAATGCGGGTAATACTAGCAATGCATGTATCCCAACAAAGGTCTCCACCAGAATAAACACTGCCTACAAATCTGACTCACCCAACTGAGAACAGCATTCCCCACTCTGCATAACCACACGGTAGAACAGTATTTGAAGTGGCCAACAACAGCATGAAAGTGTTAAAACCTCAGTAGCTATTCGGAAGATACAAATTTTAAGCCATAATGAGGTAACACTCCATCCACAAGAACAGCTACATGAAAAAGAGTTTATAATTTCAGTACTTGATGCTGGTATGAAACAGCTGGCATTAACACGCCCTGCTGGTGGGAAAGCACTGTACAACAGTACAACGTCTTTGGGGAAAGTCTGGAATTCTCTATTAATTTTAAAGAATCTCAAACTTAGGGAGCTTGTGTGCCAGGATTCATGCACAATAGAATTGACTTCATCACTGTTTAACAGCCCCAGTCTAGAAACAATCTAAATGCTGAACATCAAAACTGAAAAACTGTTAGGTATTTCACGATACTGTATACAGCCATCAATGTTAACAAATTACAGTTGCATGCAACATGAAAGTTTCATAAAAGCATATAAAAGTTCAAATTTTAGATAGTTTTATAGGCATGGGAATAATACACATCAAGGAAAACATGGAAAAATAATGGTTGCAGCTGGAAAAAGGGAAATGTGATCTTTACGGAAAACATGGGGGTCTCTGGGGGGGACTGATAATGTAAGTAGTACTTATGTATGCGGGTACTGTATAATTTATTAGTGTGTACAATGGTTTTAGCAATTTCCTAGGTAAGTATGCTACCCTTAATTTAGGAAAGTCAAGCAAACCAGTCCAAAAATGAATCAAGTAAAAAATGATAATCTAAGAAACCAGTGGAAGTTACTAAAATCTAAATACATGACGTTTGCATATCACACATATCAAAACTGCAACTAAAATCCTAAGTGTCAGGAGGGTTCTGGGAAGACAGAAGAGGAGGAAGCACCAGGAATCTGTCTCACCAGCTAGCTAGGCAACAACTGAATTTATAAGGATGAATTTACTAGCTGAATTTATAAGGATGCAACTATTTGAGGACTCTGGAGTCTGTTGAAGGTTTGCAAATTCAAAGTGAAAACTCAGAAGGTAAATTGCTGTTAATTTCAGTCAATTTTGCTCTCAGCAGAGTAAAAGCCATCTATGCCCACATGTTCCTGTAACAGTTAGGACATAGTCTGTGGGAGTCAGAGTACGCAAAAAGGACCGTCTCCTCCAAATACTGCGATCTGTGCTCTGACCACAAAGGTCCAGACGCAGGCAGGCAGCCACTCTTGCAGCTTGTTGTTTCACTGTCCAATTGCTCCAAGACCCACCGCCTCCAGGTGAAGTGGCTTGGAGAAGATTAAATGGGTTGGTGCCATTCCCCCAACCTTGCCTCCCACTTTCATCCTTTTTCACTTTTTCTCATGGGAGCTAGATATTAAAGACAAGGGCATTCTAGAACAACTGCATGTATGGGGAAATTAGAATACGGCTGCATGTGCCCAGGGAAAGGCTCAATAAGCACCTGAGAAGACACCTCGGGCCGACCCTTGACAGAGGCAGGCTACAATGATCAAAGCAAAGCAACCATGAAGAACAGCCAACTATGGGGAAGAAGAGATTCAAACATACAGCATCCAATGAAAAAAATCACAAGGCATACAAAGAAACAGGATACTATGGCCCATTCAAAGGGGGAAAAAAAAAATCAGTAAAACTGTCCCTGAAAAAGACCTAATGGTAGACACCCTAAGAATTTAAACAATGATCTTGAAAATACTCAGAGAACTAAAGGAGGATGCAGAGAAAGTCAAGAAAACTATGTGTGAAATGAACAATAAAAATGTCAATAAAGAGAGAGAAAACGGAGGAATTTCCTGGCAGTCGGGGGTTAGGACACTGACGTCTCACTGCCAAGGGCCCAGGTTCAATCCCTGGTCAGAGAACTCAGACCTCCCAAGTTGCACAGCATGGACAAAAAAAGAGACAGACAGAAAGAAAACCTTTAAAAAAATAAAAAAAATTGCAGCTGAAAAATGCACTAACTGAAATGAAAATTTCACTAGATAGTTTCAACAGAATATTTGACCAAGCAGAAGAATCAATGAACCTAAAGACAGCACAACGAAAACTGTCAAGACTTAAGAACAGAAACAAAAAAGATTTAAGGGATTTCCCTCATGCTCCAGTGATTAAGAATTTACCTTGCAATGCAGGGGCACATGTCCTATTCCTGGTCTGGGAACTAAGATCGTACATGCTGCAACTAAGCCCATGCACTCTGGAGCCTGTGCTCTGCAATGAAAGAAGCCACTGCAATGAGAAGCCCAAGTACCACAACTAGAGAGTAGCCTTGACTCGCCACAACTAGAGAGAAAGTCTGTGCACCACAATAAAGACCCACCACAGCCAAAAGTAAATAAATATTTTTAAATAAAGATTTAAGGTAAGTGAACGGAACACCAGGGACATGTGGGACATTATTAAGTAGACTAAAAAATTCATCCTGAGAAGCCCAGGAGAAGGAGGGGATGTGGAGATGGAGGCAGAGAATATCTGAAGAGTTAATGGTTCGGAACTTCTGAAATTCAATTAAAATGAATATAAACAATGAAGGTCGAAAAACTCTAAGTGAGGTAAACTCTAAGAGACTCACACTGAGCCACATTATAATCAAATTTCTGAGAGACAAACACACAGAGAATCTTAAAAGGAGCAGAGAGAAGCAAATCATCACATACAAGGATCCTCAATAAGAAACCATTGAGGCCAGACAACCGAGGGCTGAGAGTCAAATTGTTAAAAGAAAAAACCTCTCAACTGAGAATCCTGTATCCAGCAAAACTGTCCTTCAAAAGTGAGGGAAAAATCAAGGTGTGTCCAGATAAACAAAAGCTGAGGGAGGGAGCTTGTGACCAACCTGCCCTGCAAGAAATGCTCAAAGCATCCCAGCAAGGGGAAATGAAAGGAGACTGGACAGGAAGTAACCTGAAACCACATGGAGGAAAAAAGATCTCAATACAGGGAAGTATGCAGGCAATTACAAAAGCAAGCATGACTGTTGGAAGCTGTACCCTTTTTCTACATGATTTAAGAGACTGAGACATTTAAGGGAAAAAAAAACAATGCAAAAGCTAATTATTACTGTACCTTTTGTTTATAACTCCCAATCTTATTGTCTACATAATTTAGGGAACTAACACATCTGAAAGAATTTTTATTTTTAGAGGTGCACACTAGTATAAAGACACAATTTTATGACATCGAAAACAGAAAGGGGTGGGCACAGAGCTGCAAAAGAGCAGTTTTTCTCTGTTATTGAAGTTAAGCTGCTGTAAACTCAACTTAGTTTTGTAACTCTGACATTAAATGTAATCCCCGTGGCAACCACAAAAATAGCTACAGAATTTACACACCAAAAAAATTAAGAAGGAATTTAAACATTTCACTATAAAAACATCAACTAAACACAGGACAAGAATGCTGAAAATCAGAGACAAAAGGCTATAAGGCATATAGGAAAAGTGGTAAAGTCAGTCTTCTCCTTGGTTGTTGTTTTTCAGTTACTTAGTCATGTCCGACATTTTGTGACCCCATGGACTGCAGCACTCCAGGCTTCCCTGTCCTTCACCATCTACCAGAGCTTGCTCAAACTCATGTCCATTGAGTCAATGATGCCATCTAACCATCTTGTCCTCTGCTGTCCCCTTCTCCTCCTGCCTTCAATCTTTCCCAGCATCAGGGTCTTCTCTAATGAGTCAGCTCTTCGCATCAGGTGGCCCAAGTATTGGAGGTTCAGCTTCATCATCAGTCCCAGTGAATATTCAGGACTGATTTCCTTTAGGATTGTCTGGTTTGATCTCCTTGCAGTCCAAGGGACTCTCACGAGTCTTCTCCAACACCACAGTTCAAAAGCATCAATCCTTCAGCACTCAGCCTTCTTTATGGTCCAACTCTCACATCCACACATGACTATTGGAAAAAGTATAGCTTTGACTATGCAGACCTGTGTTGGCAAATTAACGTCTCTCCTTTCTAATATGCTAAGTTGGGCATAACTTTTCTTCCAAGGAGCAAGCGTCTTTTAATTTAAAGGCTGTAGTCACCATCTGCATTGATTTTGGAGCCCAAGAAAATAAACTGCCGCCGTTTCCATTGTTTCCCCATCTATTCACCATGAAGTGATGGGACTGGATGTCATGAACTAATTTTCTGAATGTTGACTTTTAAGCCAGCTTTTTCACTCTTCTCTTTTACCTTCATCAAGAGGCTCTTTAGTTCTTCTTCACTTTCTGCCATAAAGGTGGTGTCATCTGCATATCTGAGGTTACTGATATTTCTCCCCCTGATCCTGATTCCAGCTTGTGCTTCATCCAGCCTGGCATTTTGCATGGTGTACTTTACATATAAGTTAAACAAGCAGGGTGACAATTTACAGCCTTGATGTACTCCTTTCTCAATTTGAAACCAGTCCATTGTTCCATGTGTGGCTCTAACTGTTGCTTCTTGACCTGCATAGAGGTTTTGCAGGAGGCAGGTAAGATGATCTGGTATTTCCATCTCTTTAAGCATTTTCCACAGTTTGTTGTGATCCACATAGCCAAAGGCTTTAACGAGGTCAATGAAGCATATGTTTTTCTGCAATTCTCTTGATTTTCCTATGATCCAATGGATGTTGGCAATTTGATCAGTCTTCCTATCAGCAATTAGATGATGTAAATGGATTAAACTCTCCAATAAAAAAAAACAGATATGCAGAATGGATAAAAACACTTGATCCCATAGGTCTCATCTACAAGAAACTCACTTGGATTCAAAGACAGAAACAGAAGGAAAGTGAAAGGACATAAAAAGATATTCCATATGAACAGTAACCAGAAGAGAGCATGGGTGGCCATACTAATGGCAGACAAAACAGACTAAGTTAAGAAAAAGTTAATACAGACAAGAAAAGACTTTATATGTTAATAAAACCCTCAATATAACTATACAGCATATAATAATCATCAAAATATATGAAGCAAAACCTAAGAACTGAAGGGAAGTTAGAGACTTATACATCCCACTCAGAATAGTGAATAAACGACAGAAGATATTTAAATAAGGAAGCAGCTGACCAACAAAATGAACTAATTGGATCTAACAGACGTAATGGAACATTCACCGTGTGTGCGTGTTCAGTCGTGTCAGACTCTTTGCATGGCCCATGGCCTGTAGCCTGCCAGGCTTCTCTTGTCCATGGAATTTTTCAGGGAAGAATACTGGAAAGGGTTGCCATTTTCCTCATCCAGGGGATCTTCACCACCCAGGAATCGAAACTACTTATCATGTGTCTCCTACACTGGCAGGTAGATTCTTCACCATTAGTGCCACCTGGGAGGCTCAAGGAACACTCTACCCAAAAACAAATACACATTACCAAGTGCCTATGGGACATTTTCCATACTTTAGGCAACAAATAAAGTCTCCATAGATTTTTAAAGATGTCATACAAAGTATCTTCTCTGGCAACAACAGGATGGAGTTAGAAATCAGTAACAAAACTGAAACTGAAAAATTCACAAAACTGTAAAAACTGAGTAACACTTTTAAACAACCATAGGATCAAAGAAGAACTGAGAAGGGAAAGGAGAAACATTCAGAGACAAATGAGGACAGAAACATAACATACAAAGACTTAAAGGCCACAGCAAAGCAGTGCAATGAAGGAAATCTGTATCTAGGAAAGATCGCATTAAAAAATAAAGATCTCAAAGCAACAACCCTAACTGCAACTGAGACCTAATGCAGTCAAATAAGTAAATAAATATTATTAAAAATTCACCATCCTTTCCTGAACAAACCCTCTTTTCTAACAGAAAAGGAACAGACGGAAATTACCTTCACATAACAAATGCCATGTACGCAAAACCCACAGAAAACATCATATTCAATAGTTAAAGATTGAACACTTTTTCTCTTAAGATCAGGAAGACAAAGATGTCTGCTTTCACGACTTTTATTCAACATATTATTGGAAGTTTCAGCCAGAGCAATTAATTAAACAAGAAACATAAAAGGCATCCAAGGTGGAAAGGAAATTATCTGTTTGAGGAGAATACACTCTTATATGCAGGAAATCCTAGTCTCCACAAAAAATGCTGTTAGAGCTAATAAATGAATTCAGCAAAGCCAGCAGATACCAAGCCAACACAACAAGATCAGCTGAATTCATATACACAATGAACAATTTGAAAAGGAAATTACAAAAACAATTCCATTTATAACAACATCAAAAAGAATAAAATACTTAGGAATTAACCAAGAAGGTAAAAGACTTGTAAATAAAAACTACAAAACACTGCTGAAAAGCATTAAAAGATAGCACAAATAAATGTAAACACATCCCATGCTCATGAATTAGAAGACTTCATTTTGTTAAAATGTTTATGCTATTCAAAATGATTCAATGTAATCTCTATCAAAACCCCAATGACTTTTTGTAAAAACAGAAAAACCTGTCCTAAAATTTATATGGAATCCCAAGTGACCTGAACAGTCAAAACAATTCTGACAAAGATCAACAAAAGAGGACTCAACATTTCCTTATTTGAAAACTTACTACAAAGACATAGTAACCAAAACAGTGCAGTATTAGCAATAAAGACAGCCATACAGACTGAATAGAAGGTCTGGAAATAAATCCTTGCAGACATGGTCAAATGACTTTTAACAAGAATGCCAAGATTACTGAACAGGGGAAAGAAGAGTCTTTGGTAAATGGTACTTGGAGAACTGGACATCTACTTGCTAAGGAATGAAGTTGGACTCTCACCCAATGCCATTTTACTCAAAGTGGATCAACGAACAAAATATAAAACCCGAAACAATGAAACTTAGTAGAAAACATAGGACAAAATTTTCACAACACTGGGTCTGGCAATGATTTCTTGAATATGACTTCACAGGCACAAGTAACAAAAGAAAATAGACAAGTAAGATTTCATGAAAATGTAAAAACTTTGTACATCAAAACACACTATTCTACAGAGTAAAAAGTCAACCCACAGAATGGGAGAAAATATTTGCAAATCAACATCCAATAAGGAATTAACATCCAGAATACAGAGAGAACTCCTAAAACTCAACAAGAAACCAAACCACTCAATTGAAAAGTGAACAGATACTTCTACAAAGACAACAGAGAAATGACCGATAAACACATGAAAATATGCTAAACATCACTAATCACAAGAGAATTCAAATCAACATTACTACGAGACACCACCTCGCACCCATTAGGATGGCTACTATCAAAAAAAAAGAAGATAAAAGTGTTGGTGAGGGTGTTGGGAAATTGGAACCCTTGGGCTACTAGGAGGTGATGAAAAACAGTATAGCCTCTGTGGAAAACAGTATGGCAGTCAATAAAACAAATTACTGTGTGATCCAGCAATTACACCTCTTGGTATATACCCCAAAAGAGCTGAATGCAAGATCTCAAAGAAATACCTGTACATCTATGTTCATTCACAGCAGCATTACTCACAAGAGGTAAAATGTGCAAGCAACCCAAGTACCCATCTGATGGACGAATGGATACGCAAAATGTGATACATGTGTACAACAGAGTATATTATTCAGCCTGAAAAAGGAAGGAATCTGCTACATGCTACAATATGGATCTGCTACATGCTACAATATGGACAGACCCTGAGGACATTATCCTAAGTGAAATAAGCAAGTCACAAAACAGACAAAACACGTGTATGATTCCACATATTTGAGGATGGTCAAAACATAAAGACAAAGTATGATGGTGGCTGCCAACAACTAGGGGGAGGAAGCATGGGGAATTACTGCTCAATAGGTACAGAGTTTCAGTTTTACAAGCTCAAGAATCAGGCCAATAAATGGTGGTGACTTCTGCACAACTACGTGAATGTTATCTAGTACCACTGAGCTGTACATCCAAAAATACTGCAGATGGTAAATTATGTTCTTGTCACAGTAAACAAAATCCTAGATGTTATCAACCTTGAATGTGGGAACAGAAGTTAAACATAAAAATATCTTTCTTTTGGCCACACTGCACGGCATGTGGGATCTTAGTCTCCTGACCAGGGATTGGATCTGCACCCCTGAAGTGGGAGTGGAGTCTTAACCCCCGGACCACCAGGGAAGGCTCAGAAATCCACCTTTCAAAAAGACATGACCCAGGTGAGTTTGGGGGAGAACAGATTTAAGTGTGTGTATGGCTGAGTCCCTCTGCTGCCCACCTGAAACTGTCACAGCATTGCTAACCAGCTATGCGTGTCTGTACTGAGTCACTTCAGTTGTGTCTGACTCTGTGTTACCCTATGGACTGTAGCCTGCCAGGCTCCTCTGCTCATGGGATTCTCCAGGCAAGAATGCTGGAGAGGGTTGCCATGCCCTCCCTCCAGGCGATCTTCCCAACCCAGAGATTGAACCCTGTCTCCTGCACTGACAGGTGGGTTCTTTTACAAAATAAAAAGTTTAATTGAAAAGAAATACATGAACACAGCAATGCTCTCATGACTGCACGCTATATATACACACACCATCATAATCATATACTACCAGCATTTAGTAAGTGAAGTTACAGGCATTATTCTAGGTATTCAATACACATATCTTATTCAAGCGTCACAAAAATCCTATAAATGTGTACTATTACTACTCCCATGTCACGAAAACTTAACCTTTAAGGTTAGAGCAAGTCAGGAGCACCGCCAGGATTTGTTCTCAAGGAATCTGCATCCAGAATCTGCACTTTACCTTGTGTAGGTTTATTATGAAATGGGCAAACTGAATATGCTTTTCTTCAAAACTATAACCTCCCCACTTAGAGAATATACATGTTTATATCTATACCACCACATAGTGGGTCAGTAACAATCTGCAACAGCCAAGAATGATCCTGCTCCATCTAATAGAGCCCAACAGACAAAAGAACATGTGAGAAGCTTTTCAGAGATGAAAACCAAGTCACTCTTAAATAAGGATAGGATTTTTTGAGGCAGAGAACATTCAATTAAGCACCAGAGCAGCATTCCTGCCATGATTTCATCTAAGTCAGCAACTTAAATCATACAACATATAGAAACACACCAGACAGTATAAAGGAAAAGAACTCTGGGGCACGGTTCTGGAAGCCTTTTGGGGTTGGTACCACAGCATATATGCTACATGTATTCTTTTAACTACACAAAGTATTTTTTAATATAAACAAAAATTTTCAAATCTCCAAAGTCATGGATTCAGCTTGTCAAGTGTTATGTTGTTCCACCCCACGACTATGTGAAAATGCAAATGTCCAAGAGGAAACAAGGATCATGAAGGACAAAGACAGAGCACTTTACCGAGTATCAAAATCGACTAGAAAGCTGTGGTGACTAAGACATGAGAATAGATAAACAATGGAAGAGAAAAGTCTCCAGAAGCAGATGCGCACATGTAACACAGATGCTTGACTTAAGAGGAAGGTGACAGTAGTGCAGTGAAGAGAGATTTTTCTTCCCAGCGTGGCGCTGGGCCAACAGGCTATCTCTGGGGAACAAAGGGGACCTCTGACCCCCACCCCACACTGGGGCAGTGCGAGATTTAAGACGGGCTGCGAACGCCAGGACGGAAAGGCAAAGACAGTACGGTTTTAAATGGAACGCAGAATATTTTCATGACTCTGGAATAGGAAGACACTTCTCAAACAGGACACGGCAAAACATTAGCCATGACTGAAAAGTTGATAAACTTTACTCTATAAAATTTAAATTATGTTACTAAAAATATACCGATCAAGAGTATAAAGACAAGCCACAGGTTTGGAGAAAAGATTTTTTATTATATATATTAGACAAAGAACTCATAAAGTATATAAAAGAGTAAACAGAAAATAGCTTTAGCTGAACAGGAAAAAGGCAGGTAATTCTGGAGAAATATTAGTGTATAAGACCTGAAGAAGCACTTCAGGAAAGAGGATATGCGAAGGTCAACAAACATTATGAAAAGATGCTCAAGTTCATAAGTCATCAAGGAAATGAAACTTAAAACCACAAGAGAGATGCCACTACCTAGGCACCAAAATAGTCAAAGGGGAAAAAAAACAATACCAAATCTTGATGAGGATGTGGAACTAACCCAAAGCTTCTGACAGTGAGTGTCACAAGTGTAAACTGGTGCAACTGCTATGATAAACTGGCAGCATCCATTAATGCTGAAATCACACTCTACCAGCCAACACTCTCCCAGGATACACCCAACAGAAGTAAATTCACCAAACACATGTTCAGAGTAGCACTATTCAGAAGAGCCCTAAATGTTTATTAACAGTAGAATAAGCCGGAATACATTCACACAACAGAATACAGTTACAGCAATGGGAATAAACGATCCACAACCACCGGCTGTGACATGGGTGAATCTCACAGCTGAGGAGCACACATTTATGGTTCGATGTATGTAAGTTCAGAAACAGGAAGAACTAACATATGCATTTTAAAGTCAGCACAGTGGTTTACCCTTTACTAGTTAAGACTGTAGGGCTGCAGGGAGCTTCTGGTCTACTATCTCTATATACAAATGGATATACAAGATTTGTTCAGTGCATGAAAACTCACTAAATTTGCATATTTATCATAGTAAAAGTATCATACTTTTAGGTATATATCATACACACTTTTCTGTATATAGTGTTATACTCCGATTAAAAGTTAAAAATTTAACTGTTAAAGCCATATAGTAACAGTTCCAGAAAAAAAAAAATTTATGGGAAGTAAGACCTCTCAAGAGTAATTTCAACTGTCTCCTGTTAGCTGGGACTGAATCTATTAAAATTTATTTAAGAACAGCTTTTCAGATAATTTAGTGATGATACTCTCAGAATAAAAAAGGAAACCATCTCAAGTCAGAAATTCAATATATCCAGCTATAGTTATACACTTCTTTGGTCCTAAACTGAAAGTTGACAGCTCATCTAGCATTGCTGAACCTGGCTATGTTCAGCTGGAGACAGTGTGAGCTCTTCTTCACTTATGATATGTACTTTTCTGTATGTGTATTACATTATAATAAAAAAAATCTTAATCAGTGTTTCAGTCCCACACCTTACTTGCTGTGAACTACTTTAACTTATCTATCCCTCTTCTGACCTTCCAAGCTATTTTAAATACTCTCTGAGAGGTCTAATCTCAGTGACTTAACATGAAACTTATCCCTCCAGACACGGCCTCAGGCCCATCCCATAGTTAAGATGGCCCTTAATGTCATCTTAACAATTTCCACACTTGACAGACACTTAACAATAACTCAGTTCATTTATCTTTCAATCACATGTCCATTTACAGCCCATTTCCTTCCTTCCTCAGAATTTTAAAGGACTGTGGGGAGTGGGGAAGGGCCCCTGAAGAGGCAGGCACCCTCTCTGAGGAGCTGCCTGGATGAGGGGTCCAGCTCTGGCCTAACCTCCCAGCCCTACCCCAACCTCACCCACAAGGGTCTTGGCGCAATACCAGCCAGAAAGCTCCAGCCTCCCACAACGCCTCCTGAACCAGAGGAAGTCACCATTTCCCTGTGCGTCAGCTGGTGGGCATTCAGACAGTTCCAGCCAACCTCCTACCCTCCCTGCCCCACATCACCCTCTCAAGTTCTCTCTCACCTCTACTCAGTCGAGGACAGACACCAAGTCTGCTGTCTTACAAGGGGTTCAACAACCTTGTGTTCCTTCTTAGAAACAACCTCCATCTACACAAATGCTCCTCTCTGGAGACACTCCCCTCACTTGGCTTGACAGCGGAAGCAGCGCCCACCTTGCTGTGCTCCACCAAGAGGGGGGAAGAATCACCTGCACGCTGCCCGTCCCAAGCAGTCTTCCTAGACAGCCCAGGGAAAGCCTGAGGCGAGGTCTGTGGTAGAGGGACAGCTCTGTGGCCTCTCTGGAAGCCCTCAGTGAGGTATCTGGCTCCCACTCGAGGACTGTCACTGTACCACAGGTCACCTAACACGTATTCGATCTCAGCTTTGGACCCCAATGTCAATCCTGAATTAACAACCAATCTACTCAACATCCAGTTACACCGAAGTAACTTTCTCTTCTTTAAGGCTTATTTCAAATGCTGCTTCATCTAGAAAGTGTTTCTTCATTCCCTAACCAACACAGTCTCTTCCTCCTTGGACCCTGTCACAGCACTTTTCCAATAACACCTTACCAGCTGACTTGCAAAGTTCTGATAGACTCTCACTGCACACTGTATCCAATGAAATTCTGTCACAGCTAACACAAGACTTCTAAGTGACAAACATTTGCTCAAATGAAAAAAACAAACAGCATGTAACTATTAGCGAAGTTAGGTGTACCTCTATGAAGCAAGTTGCACAGTTAAGTGTACCTATGCAAAATCCAAATGCTAAAACACTGTACCAAGATATACTCTTTTTTTTAACAGGTTGTTCTTATTATAAAACATGTTTGTTACAGAAGAATCAGTGGGGAAAAGCACACAGAAAAAAAAAAATTTACCCACTGCTCAAGGTCATTACGTCTTGTCATCCCAGTCTCTCTATGCATATTATACATACTGTTTTGTACTTTGCTTTTTCACTTCAGGTACTGTGACTTATCTACATCATTTAGTAACCTACTACAAAAATACTAATAACTGCAGGACATTCCACTGTTTTGTACTTTGCTTTTTCACTTCAGGTACTGTGACTTATCTACATCATTTAGTAACCTACTACAAAAATACTAATAACTGCAGGACATTCCACTGTACTGCTACTTTAGCTTTTGTTGTCACCAAATTGCTCCTAGTTATAACACTGTTATAACCAATCTTGTTCTTGGGTTTCTATAATGCTGATTATCTGCTTAGGGAACAAGATTACTTCTGACCAGAAGCTACAAATTTAGGTTAAAGTGCTTCATGGAAAATACACACCCAGGTTGACTTATGCATAAACCACAAGGTGGATTCTTCCCTGCTGCAGAAGCTGGGAATGCTGCTCTCTGCTCCAAGCCAGCAGCCCTGCCTCACCTCTCAAGATCCAGAGCTCACACTCCGAACCAGCATCTCAGGCGGGGACAACGCGAAAGCTGATCACACAGTGGGGGCTAGATATGACCAAAGGGCACGGAACACCAGCTACCTTGACTAGAACCTCTCGTATAACCCCGGGAGGTCCCTTCAAGCGGCAGCACTGCTTCCTTACTGAGCAGCCCCCACCAAGGAGAGCCCTGTGAGGCATCTGGGGCAGGCACCATCCTGTCCTACAGCTGGA
Source organism: Antilocapra americana (assembly GCA_007570785.1). Lineage (NCBI taxonomy): Eukaryota > Metazoa > Chordata > Mammalia > Artiodactyla > Antilocapridae > Antilocapra > Antilocapra americana. The sequence continues at coordinate 2,826,478 of ML663015.1, forward strand.
AAAAACTATCTACTTTGTCTCACTGCCCAAGGTCAACCTTACAACCCAGATCTCCCTTATTTCTTCCAGGTACTCTTTCTCATTGCACTTCTTGAACCTATGCCCTGAGAAGATCCCCCTGTAGAGCTCAAGAAGTCTACACCTTACAGTTTGGCCAGTTAGAGACCAGAGCCTGGGTCTTACCACTGAGGCCACTGGGTGCCCTGGCCAACTGTGAACACACACACCTCAAAGCTCCTGTCTCACTGACCAGGAGTCCTCCCCTTACTCAGGTCAACAATCTAGCATCAGCTGAAAACTGCACTGCTATAAACCATCAATGTTCCAGCATGTCTGAAGCATCCAGTGAGATTTAAGTCACTGCTGACTGTCATTCTTACTGGAATATAATTCATGCAACTTTCTGAAAAGAGAAAAACACACACATAGAACCAGGCAGGTTCTCTGAATCTTTCACTTGACATAAGCTAAATAAAGACTAAGAGTTAGCTCATGGCTTACTCCAATTAACAGGAAACATTACACGTATACTTTTTTGGAAGTCAGAAGAGACAAGACCCACACGTGTCCCTCAATTCCCATTTTCTCCTCTCACTTTTCTCCCAGCACAATTTAATAAATAAATTCTATGGGGCCATCTCCTTCCTAATAAACTTCCCCCTTAAACACTTACTTTATGGTCACATGCCTCTGCATTTTTGTGGGAATTATTTCCAAGGCAAAGTTAAAGATAAATAAATGAATTTACAACTAAAGAAACAGCAATTACCAGCCCTTGTTCTGAGAATCCCTGTTTTACCAAATATTTTCAAGGTCCATTTAAAAAATTAAAAACATGTTCGCTTTCATCTAAAGTAAGTCAAACAAAGAATAGTCCAACAACATTCCTATAATATGTTGCAATTGCCCACAAAAAGATTATGAAACACTGTTGGGACATCCAAGCCTCCTTGAGAAGAACCGTCTTCAGGAGACACTGCCCTCTCCCTCCACTGTTCTGTTCAACACCCTAAATATCAGGAAAACCAAATGCTTGTTGACTTGCACACGTTTTAAAAGCAATTAAAATATCCAAGAGCTGCACCATCCAGTACAACAGTAGCTGCTAGTCACGTGTGACTACTGAGTCCTTGAAATGTAGCTAATTCAAACTGAGCTGTACTGTAAATGTAAAATATACATTGGATTCTGAACATATACATTGGATTCGTAACACTAACAAAAGAATATCTGATTAACAGCTTTTATATGGATTATACATTGACACACTATTTTGACTACATTGGATTTCATCAAGTATTAATCACTTTTAAAAATGTTTCCAATGTAGCTTTAAGAAAATCTACTGTAACATGTAACTCATAATTGTATAAATAGTCTTGTCACCTCTGACTTACTTTTTTTCATGTAATCGTCTTGTGAAAGTATTGTAATCAAAGGATGTCTTCACCCTACTGGGGACCCAATCCACAAGGCAAACTAAAAAAGGGGTGAAGTGCTGAGATTCAAGGTCACTCACAGACTTCACAAGGAAGTGGCCTAGAAACAGCAATGTGTGCACGTCTAGCACATTCAAGTTTTCAAATCTAAGTCACCTGGCAAATGATCATGAATCCCTCGATTTACGGGCGTAGTGCAGACTCTACTGAAATCCAGAGAATTATCCAATATGGCATTTATCCTTCGAAAGATACTGGCATTTCTACACGTGGAGAGCGCAGGTGCTTCCTGGTTGTCCCAGCAGTCTTTTATCCTTCCCGCTTCTTCTTCCTAGACACAGAAAAAAGGTGTTTAGGTTTTCTACTCTCCCTGTTGATAGAGACTTCACACCACCTCTCCTCTAGCCCAATACAAGTTAGATAAAGTAACAAAGACTTGGGTTTCTTGCCTGTATGCTGACATACTTAACTCTCAGCAAGGTACCCTGAGAACAGTAAGAGGGAAGAAGAGTGACATGTAAGATATAAGAACCTTTTAACATAATGGGACTTGTACAGAAGAACAGCAGCAACACGAGCTTTAAGAACCAGACACACCTGGTTGAAATTCTGAGTTTATCTATGCAGTAATTGTGTGGCAATAAAAGAATGAAGTACTGACACATACTACAACGTGGGTAAACCTCAAAGACATGAGGTGAAAGAAGCCAGTCACACAAGACAACATCCTATATGAGCCCAATTATATAAAGTGTACAGAATAGGTAATCTAAAGTAGATCAGCTGCCTTCAACTAGGGAGGTGGGGAGGTGGTTAGCCAGTTGTGTCTAAAGGGTACAAGGTTTCTTTTTGCAAATGATGAAAATATTATAAAATTAGATCATGGTGAGGGTTGCAAAATTCCATAAATATAGTAAAGATCAATGAATTGTACTTTGAAAAGTGAACCTACAATTATGTAAATTATATATTAATACAGTTGTTTCAAAAGTTTGCTTCCGCCACTTATTGGCATTTACCAATCTCTGTGCTACAGTTCCCATTTGTGAAATGGGGAAGAGTACCTACCAACCTTTTGATGGGATGTATATAGTACTAAGCATGGTGCTGGCATATGGTAGCTGCTTTTTTTACATTTTAAGATATACTTACAGGGAAAGACTTGGGCAAGATCAAGAGTGGTACGAAAACCACCCAAAGGGAATTGTTTAAATGGGAATTGTTTAAATAACTGATACAATCTATGTGGTCATTAAAAGTGCACACAACTCATGTAAGCCATCACTGAATGAAAAATGGACTCCCAGGTACATAAAAGTGAACTGAACCCCCACGCAAGTAATTTTTGGGTGTTCTCTATCTCAGTCAATAAGACCACTACCCTCCAGGTGCGTGAGACAGAAATCTAGGTACCATTCTTCTCTGTTCAGTCTTCCTCACTCACCACATCCAATATGTAAGCAAAGAAATCCTGGCGGACAGACTGAATCTTCTAAAGGGAATCAGACTCATCACTTCTATCATTCGCAATTACCTTGGGGAATACACAAAAAAAACCAACCAACCAAAAAAGTCCAAGTAATGCTACTAGTAGGGCTTCCCTGGTGGCTCAGTGGGAAAGAATCTGCCTGCAATGCAGAAGATGCAGGTTCTATTCCTGGGTCAGGAAGATCCTCTGGAGTAGGCAATGGCAACTCACTCCAGTATTCTTGCCTGGACAAAGGAGCCTGGCGGGCTACCATCCAAAGGGTCACCAGGTGCTGGACACAACTCAGCAACTAACAAACAACAACAAAACAAACTAGAACCCAAGACTCTGTAGCTGAACACGTCAAAACAAAATTTTAAAAGCCTGGTGTTATTCTGTGTAACTTTTTAAAATCCAGGTGTAAGCATGAGAATGATCAGAAACATTTAAGACTTTATAAACTCTGCAGCATGGCCTTAAAGGGACAAACCTGAATTCCACATAATTTTCAGGCTCTTGAAAGACTGGTTGGTATTCTTTGCAAACTGTGAAGATAACCAGAACACAGTTGTGTTTCCCAGGCCCTGCAGGGAGGAGCCACTGAGAATGGTTAAATCCACTGACACAGGCTGTTTTCACAACTGCAGATTTCTAAGGTTAATATTCAACTTCACTAAGGCAACTTCACAAAGGCTAAGATACAAGGATTTACAACCACCCTGCATACCTTAAGGCCACATGCTTCATTCATTCACTGCCTAACTATCCACAGTAGCATTCTAAGGATAGGCAGAGTAGACAGAGGAAAAAAAAAGATCAAATCCAGCAACATCCAATAGGGAACAGACGTATCCCTCTCCTCACGTGTACAACACGGATAAAAGTAACGATACTGCCTCAGAGGGTTTTTGTGAATTAATAAACATAAAGTGGTTCACACAGTACCTGGCACATAACTGTGTGCTGAACAAATAAATGCTGGCTCTCAACAGTGTTATTATTACACCAGGTGGTTAGAAGCCGCCACAAGGATCCTTGAAGAAAAGAATCTACCTGCTCATTAAAAGGAGAAAAATGAACTAAAAACCTGTGTCAACTATTCCTTTGAAGACTCCAGGCCCTTCCATGCCTAATTTCTGTAATCATTTGATTTCAAAAGCTTAATTAGGAACCTCTTTGGTGGTCTAGTGATTAAGAATTTGCACTTCCACTGCAGGGAATGAGGGTTTGATCCCCGGTAAGGGAACTGAGATCCTGCATGCCACACACATGGTGTAAATAAAAATTAAAAAAATTAAAAAGACTAAAGACATAATAAAATTTAAAAAAAGATAAAACTGCCCAAAAGCTGAACCTACCACAGAATACAGTGACCCTTTTAAAATTCTCCAGTTACATAATTCTTAGTTTCTCATTTTTTAAACAGAAACCTTTTATCCATCCCTACACTTGACAGGCCCATTACTCTGCATATTCTATCTTAACTCTGATCAATTTATAGGTCTGAGTTATAGCCATGTTTTACCATAACCAAAAATGGGTATTTTCCCTTGATTTTCTACTACTGCCTGATAGATGTCACTGTTATTTGTGGCATTTTTGCCATGAAGTGAGATCACGTGCAGCTTTGTTTGAAGTTTGTCTTTCACAATAGACAGGAAAGCAAGCTTGAAATACACATTACAGACTCAAAAGAGAACACAAACCTTAATACTACTGAGAATCATGGATCAATAGGAAGGATTACTTGGCAGGGCTAAAAAAGAAAAATAGTAATGCTGTATGTTTACACCTAAAGCAACCAGAGAAAGAAAAACAAAACCCAAAGTCAGTATAAGGAAAGAAAACATTTAAGATCAGAGTAGAAATAAATGAAAGAGAGACAAAGAAAATAAATAGCAAGTGTCAATCGAACTAAAAGCTGGTTCTTTGAGAAGGTAAACAATGATAAACCTTTAGCTAGACTTGTGAAAACACAAGGGAGGATTCAAATCAGTAAAATTAGAAATGAAAAAGGAGAAGTTACAGCTAACACCACAGATATACAAGAAATCATAATAGTCTACTACAAGCAACTATATACCAATAAAACTGACAACCTGGAAGAACTGGACAAATTCTTAGAAAGGTATAACCTCCCAAGACTGAACCAGGAAGAAACAAAATATGAACAGATCAATCACAAGTACTGAAATTGAAACAATTATTAAAAATCTTTCAACAAACAAAAGTTGAGGACCAGATGGCTTCACAGGCAAATTCTATCAAACATTTAGAGAAAAGCAAACACCTGCCTTTCTGAAACTCTTCCAAAAAACTGCAGAGGAAGGAACACTCCCAAGCTCATTCACTATCACCCTAATACCAAACCAGACACAGGTATCACAAAAACGGAAAATTACAAACCAGTATCACTGATGAACATAGGTGCAAAAAGCCTTGATAAAATACTAGCAAAATGAATTCAACAATACATTAAAAGGATCATACAGCTTAATCAAGTGGAATTTATTCCTGAGATACAAAGATTTTTCAATATCTGCAAATCACTGTGAAATACATCAACAAATTGAAGAATTAAAAACCATGTGATCATTTCAACAGATGTAGAAAACACTATTGACAAAATTCAACATGCATTTATGATAAAAAACTTTCCAGAAAATGGGCTTAGAGGGAACCTACCTCAATTTAATAAAGGCCATATGTGACCAATTCACAGCAAACATAATTATCAATGGTGAAAAACTGAAAGCATTTCCTCTAAGATTAGGAACATGACAAAGATGTCCATTCTTGCCATGATTATTCAACAAAGTTTTATGAGTCCTAGCCATGGCAATCACAGAAGAAAAAGAAAGAAAAACAATCCAAACTGGAAAAGAAGTAGAACTGTCCCTGTTTGCAGATGATATGATACTATACATAGAAAATCCTAAAGATGATACCAGAACACTACTAGAGCTCATCAATAAATCTGGTAAACTTGCAGGATAGAATTAATGCACAGAAGTCTACGGCATTCCCATACGCTAACAGAAGATAAAAGACATCAAGGAAACAATCCTATTTACCAATGCATCAAAAAGAATAAAATACCAAAGAACAGACCTGTCTAAGGAGACAAAAGATCTGTACTCTGAAAACGATAACATATGGATGGAAGAAATCAAAGATGACACAAACAGATGGAGAGATATACCACATTCTTGGATTGGAAGAATATTGTCAAAGTAACTATACTACCCAAAGCAATCTACAGACTCAATGCAACCCCCATTAAACTACCAATGGCAAAATTTTAAAATATGTATGGAGACAAAAAAGATCCCGAAGAGCCAAAGCAATCTTAAGAAAAATGGAGATGGAAGAATTAGGCTCCCTGACTACAAGCTACAGTAATCAAGACAGTATGATATCAGCACAAGAACAGAAATAAATTAAATGGAGCAGAATCTAGACAAAGGCCCAGAGATAAACCCACACACCTATGGTCACCTAATATATGACAAAGGAGGCAAGAATATACAATGGAGAAGAGACAGTCACTTCAATAATAAGTGGTGCTGGGAAAACTGGACAGCTACCTGCAAAAGAATGAAATTAAAACACTTAACACCATACGCAATGATCAACTCAAAATGGATTAAAGACTTAATTAAGGCCAGAAACCATAAAACTCTTAGAGGAAAACATAGGCAGAACGCTGACATAAATTGTAGCAAGATTCTATTTGACCATTCTCCTAGAGAAATGGAAATAAAAACAAAAACAAATGGGACCAACTTAAAAGTTTTTGCAGAGCAAAGGAAACTATAAACAAGACGAAAAGACAACCCTAAGAATGGCAGAAAATATTTGCAAACAAAGAAACACAAAGCATTAATTTCCAAAATATACAAACAGCTCATGCAGCTTAATATCAAAACAACCCAATCAAAAAATGGGGGAAGTATCTAAATAGACATTTCTTCAAGAAGACATACAGATGGTTAAAAAGCACATGAAAAGATGCTCAGCATCAATAGTTATTAGAGAAATACATATCAAAACAATATACAATGAGGTATCACTCCACACCAGTCAGGATGGCCATCAATCAAAAGATCTACAAATAATAAATGCTGGAGAGTAGGTGGAGAAAAGACAACCCTTCTACACTGGTGGAGGGAATATAAATGGCTACAACCAGTATGAAAAATAGTATGGAGATTCCTTAAAAAACTAAAAATAGAGCTATCATATGATTCAGCAATCCCTCTCTAGACATATATCCAGAGAAAATCTTTATTTAAAAAGACACATGCACCTCAATGTTCACTACAGCACTATTCACAATAGCCAGGATATGGAAGCAACCTAAATGTCCATCAACAGAAGAATGGATAAAGATGTGGTACATATATACAATGGAGTATTAACTTAGCCATAAAAAGGATGAAATACTGCCATTTGCAGCAACATAGATGGACCCAGAGATTGTCATACTAAGACAAGTAGGACACATATCATATGATATTGCTTATATGTGAAATGTTAAAAAAAAAAGGGGGGGTACAAATGCTATTAAACAGAGACTGAGTTACAAATGAAGGAAATAAACTTATGGTTACCAGGAAGTGATTGTGGAAGGGATAAACAGGGAGACTGGGATTGTCATATACACACCACTATATATAAATAGGTAATTAATAAGGGCTTACTGTATGGCACAGAGAACTCAATACTCTGTAATGACCAACATGGGAAAAGAATCTAAAAATACACAACATTGCCAATCAACTATACTCCAAGAAAAATGTTTTAAAACAGTAATTCCTACTGTTACTAGCTAAAATTGGCCTCAAGATAAAACTATTGATAGTTATATTTACTTATATCAGAAAAAAAAATGGTTCACTAGAAATTTCTACTAATAGAAGTTATTTTATGGCAGGTCAGTTTTTTCCTCTTCAACAGAAAAGGGCTGACCCATCATGAAACAGTGGTTTTCTCTAGCATTAATCCTCAACTGGAAGAGGGGATGGCAGAGAGCCTACAACCTGAAAAAAGCATTTCCCTTTTCCACAAAGGAAGAATCCTCCCCCGAACTGTGAATCACTGTTCTGAAAAGCAGAAAGAAAGCCCCTGGAACACAAACACTAAGTTTACCGCTTCACCATCTTCTCTAGCTTCCACTGGCTCAGGTACAAAAGTGGAGTACTACCTATTTGCAGATTTTGTGATAATGAGAAATATATAAAGTACCTGAAAATGCTCAATAACTTATTAGGGACAAATGTCCCCCAACTCCATCACTGTTACTCAGAAGTATTCTTTCAATTTACGCTAGTCAAGTTCACCAAGAAGCCTACAGCACATAATTGGAGGTTTTTTGCCTTTGTGGCTTGAAACTACTATTCATAATATTTTAAAATCTGAACCCTCACCTTGCAGCTATGTTTGCCTGTTCAAGAAGAATAAGATCCCAAAATGTTATACCTATTTGTATGCTATTACAAATCTAGACTTGCCCTATTTGGAAACCCCCCGCCTTGCTTTCACATACCATATAACCCACAATCAACATGGTGATGAAATGGCCATTATTTTAGGTCAAAATCCTGGTTTGGGAATATTTAACTGTCATAAATGAATGCCAACTTTACCATCCCTGATTTTTATTACTTTGTCTTTAATCAACAACAGAAATATCTACACTGCAGACCACTTCAAGACTATGACTGTTAATCATCTGTTATGGATTCTTCAAAAGCCAGGTGAAAGATTTACAGAAGACTGACTGACTGGCACACAGTTTATCTCCTGATGGGAATTCTAGCAAAGGGTTCCATGGACAGGAATCCACCGAGGCCCCTGGCAAAATTGTTCATCCTAAAAATTTTGCTAAGAATAAAACTGTCTAATTAATCACATATTTTTTAGTTAAAAGCCCTGGTCTTTAAGTCTCTTTAACAAATGGGGTTGAGAAAACTGGACAGCCTCATGTAAAAAAGGAAGATATATAGTTTAATTTTAACACCATACACAAAAATAAGCTCAAAATGTATTATAGACCTAAATGGGAGACCAGACACTATAAAGCTTCTACTAGAGGAAAAGACAGGCAGAACACTCTCCAACATAAATCAAAACAGTATCTTTTTTTAATTGTCTTCCAGAATAATGGAAACAAAAACAAAAATAAGCAAATGGGACCTACTAAAATCTTTTGCACAGCTAAGGAAACAATAAGCAAAACAAAAAACAACCCACAGATTGGGAGAAAATATTTGCAAATGCTGTGACTGACAAGAGATTTGTCTCCAAAATTTACAAACAGCTCAGGATGCTTAACTTCATCAAAGCAAACAACCCAATCAAAAAATGGGCAGAAGACCTAAACAGACATTTCTCCAAAGAAGACATACAGATGGCCAAGAGGCACATGAAAAGATGTTTAACATCATTACTTATTAGAGAAATGCATATCAAAACTAAAATGTGATAGCAGCTCACACCAGTCAAAATGGCTGTCATCAAAACATCCATAAACAATAAATGTTGGAGAGGATGTGAAGAGAAGGGAACCCTTCTACACAGTTGGTAAGAATGTAAACTGATACAGTCATTATGTAACAGTACAGTTTTTTAAGGTTCCTTAAAAAGCTAAAAGTCAAGCAACCACATGACCCTGTAATCCCACTCTTGCACATTTATCTGGAGAAAAACATGATGCAAAAGGATACATGCTCCAATGTTAGTTGCAGCACCGTCTACAACAGCCAATAAGACATGGAAGCAACCTAAAGGTCCATTAACAGAGGGATGGATAAAGATGATGTGGTACAGGGACGTCCCTGGTGGTCTAGGATAAAGATGATGTGGTACAGGGACATCCCTGGTGGTCTAGTGGTTAAGAATCTGCCTTGCAATGAAGGGGACACCAGTTCAATCCCTGGTCCAGGAAGATTTTACATGCCACAGAGCAACTAGGCCTGTGCTCCACCACTGCTAAGCCTGAGTGCCCAGAGCCAATGCTCCATAACAAGAGAGAGGCCACCACACTGAGAAGTCCATGCCCGGAAACAGAGTAGCCCCACGTGCCACACCAGAGAAAGCCACCATGCAGCACTGAAGACCCATCACAACCAAAAAGTAAAATTATTTAAGAGTGGTACCTCTTAAACGAAATATTCCTCAACCATTAAAAAGAATGAAATTATGCCATTTGCAGCAACATGGGTGGATGTACAGACTGTCATACTGAGTGAAGCACACGAGGGGTTGAAACATTTTGACATCTCTTATATGTGGAATCACTTATAGGATACAAATGAACTTACTTACAAAACAGGAAGAGACTCAAGACTCAGAAAATGAACTTACATGGTTGTGGGGGAGGGGGTATTTAAGTGTTTGGGACTGATATGTACCCACTGCTATATTTAAAAAGGATAATCAACAAGGACCTATGGTATAGCACAGGGAACTCTAGTCAACGTTATGTCGCAGCCTAGACGGGAGGGGAGTTTGGGGGAGAATGGATATATGTATAGCCAAGTCCCTTTGCTGCTCACCTGACACTATCACAATATTGTTAATTGGCTATTTCCCAATGCAAAATAAAAAGTTTAAAAAAAGCAAGCACTGGTCTTCAACATTTTTTTTAACTTATCATACAGCAGTAGAAAGTAATATACTGAGATAGCCCCAAAACACTGGTTCTGAGAAGTAGTTTGGCAATCTAATTTTAGTTTTTAGTAAGTAATCATAAAGCTGAACAAAACCTCTTCAGCACTTACACTCACTATTTTAAGGATGTCGTCTACAACAAGTTGAATAACACTCAGAAAAGTGTCACTCAGACCAAGATCAAGAAATGCCAGTTTACTCTGAAGAACTGATATATCTTCTTTACATTCATTCTTTATGGGAAAATGTAAATCTTTTTGTCACTGGTCACTCGAAGCCAGTTTTGGTTGAATTTCAATATGACTAGACAGTTGTTAAGAAATGCTTCTCTAACTTTCTCTTTGGTTCTTGTCCATTCTTAACTGAACTTTTCACCTCAAGTCTTCTGTGCAAGAATGTAAGGAACTGTATTAGCTTGATCCATATGAAACTGTCAATATCTTCCCTTTTCTGACCAACAAAATAACAGCTTCGCATAGTTCAATATTTCACAAATACTAAAAAAACTGCTATATAAGATGTTGAAATTATTGAGATAAAACATATCTGGGCCCTGGGGAGAACTAGATAAGTGGGTGAAAAGAATAAAAGTCAGCTAGGTAAGTGGAAATGAAAACAAGTTTGTACAAAACACTGCTGAAGAGAGGAGCATATTAAGGTATCTGGAATTGTTTGACAACTCAGACTTTTAAATTGAGGAATAATGAAAAAGCAGAATTTCAATAAGCAAGTCTGAGAAAGAACATAACAGACAGGCAGAGAACAAGCACAGAGTGGATACAGAACACAGTAAATTCAAGGAAAGGAAAGGCAGGCCAGACTGGGCAGGAAGACTTGCCAGGAATGAAGGAGAAATGGCAGCAGGTCCTTACCTGCAGAAAGAGAAACTGAATCCAGCCAGAAAGATGAAGTGAACCCAGCACCAGACACAAGACTCAAGAGACCACCTCCTCGTCATTAATGATCTCACTTCTCTCCTCCACTGGCTCCTTCCCATCAGTCTGTTAAGTATGCCCAAGGCTCTCTCATCTTAAAAAAAACAACAAAAAACAGATCTTCCTTGACTTAAACCCTCTCTTAAACCACTGTTTTCTTCCTTTTGCTCTATCGTTTAGAAAATATGTCCATTTCTTAACCTCTTGTTCATCCTTCCTTTCTACCCACAAAACCCTGCCAGCATGTCCCTCTCCCCCTCCAAAAGATACCACACAACTGTGCTTAATCACTTGAGTTGCCAAACCCAACCCATACTTCCAATCTATTTTACCTGGCATCTTTGGGGATTTGATCTTCTGCTACTCTCTACTCATTTAATTCAGAAACCACTTTCTCCTTCCTGGCTCTCCCTTTACTTTTCTGATTATCCTTCAGTTTCTACAGGATGCATTTAATGTCCAATATTCCTTTTTCTCTATAAATTCAGTCTGAAAAAGGAAATACTACAATTTCAAAGACAGGCTTATGAGAACACTTAAGGAAATATTTAATAGCAAAACTGCTCAAGATTACACAGAATATATGGTCACTATAATTGTAGCTCCTGTCACATCTGTCAAGCTGTTCGCTGTATGCATTGTCAGCACTGCATTTGATAAACTGTAGGCTCTTTCAAGGCCTTTATCAAAGCAGAACCCAACACAGTATCTGCTAAATTTGCAGGCACTCAATACAGATACCAAAGAAAAGGCAAACCCGTATCATACTCCTTTACTCCTTTTTACCACCTCCATCACAACTTCTATAAGTTGTAATTTCTTCATTAAATGATAAGACAAGATCAAAATCGTTACTCACTCATCAATTCTTTTCACTGTCAAAGCTCTTGGCCACTCATTTCAGGATTTGCGATTTTAAGCTTGGAGCAGAGACAACTTCACGTGAATGAAAAACAAGGAACCCATGAACAATATGACCTGCTGCCTAGGGACCCAGAAATTATAATTACTGATTTCATTCTCACACACCTGGAGCCATTCTGGGGACAGAAAATAAATTAAGACAACCCCAGCTCCCAATAAATTAGTCTAGTGGGAACATAAGCATATAAACAAGTTATATGCTACATTGTAAGCCTGGGCTTCCAGGTGATGCTAGTCATAAAGAACCTGCCTGCCAATGCATGAGATATAAGAAACATGACTCCATCCCTGGTTCAGGAAGATCCCTTGGAGGAGGGCACAGCAACCAACTCCAGTAGTCATGCCTGGAAAATCCCATGGACAGAGGAGCCTGGCAGGCTATGATCCATAGGGTTGCAAAGAATCAGACATGACTAAAGTGATTTAGCATGCACATAAGCCTAATAAAACATACATATAACAACTGCAAGAATAGTAGATAAGTCGGTAAAAATTCAGACTTAAATTGAAGCAAGTAGGGAAAACCACTAGACCATACAGGTATGACGTAAACCAAATCCCTTAAGATTATACAGTGGAAGTGACAATTCAAGGGATTAGCTCTGATAGATAGAGTGCCTGAACAACTATGGATGGAGGTTCGTGACACTGTACACAAGGTAGTGATCAAAACCATCCCCAAGAAGAAGAAATGCAAAAAGGCAAAATGGTTGTCTGAGGAGGCCTTACAAATGGCTGAGAAAAGAAGTGAAAGGCAAAGGAGGAAAGGAAAGATATATCCATCTGAGTGTTCCAAAGAACAGCAAGGAGAGATTAAAAAAAAAGCATTCCTCAGTGATAATGCAAGGAAATAGAGGAAAACAATAAAATGAGAAAAGCTAGGGATCTCTTCAAGAAAATTAGATACACCAAGGGAACGTTTCATGCAAAGTTGGGCACAATAAAGGACAGAAATGGTATGCACCTAACAGAAGCTGAAGATATTAAGCAGAGGTGGCAAGGATACACAGAAGAACTGTACAAAAAAGGAGTTAATGACCCAGATAATCACCGTGGTGTGATCACTCACCTAGAGCCAGACATCCTGGAATGTGAAGTCAGGTGGGCTTTAGGAAGCATCACTCTGAACAAAGCTACTGGAGGTGATGGAATTCCAGTGGAGCTATTTCAAATCCTAAAAGATGATGCTGTGAAAGTGCTGCACTCGAAATGCCAGCAAAGCTGGAGAACTCGGCAGTGGCCACAGGACTGGAAAAGTTTTCATTCCAGTCCCAAAGAAAGGCAACATCAGCGAATGCTCAAACTACCGCACAACTGCACTTATCTTACATGCTAGCAAAGTGATGTTCAAAATCCTCCAGGCCAGACTAAAAGTACATGAACTGTGAACTTCCAGATCTTCAAGTTGGATTTAGAAAAGGCAGAGGAACCAGTGATCAAATTGCCAACATCTATTGGATCACAGAAAAAGAAAATTCCAGAAAAGACATCTACTTCTGCTTCACTGTCTATGCTAAAGCTTTTGACTGTGTGGATCAAAACAAAACTGTGGGAGATTCTTGAAGAGATGGGAATACCAGACCACCTGACCTGCCTCCTAAGAAATCTGTATGCAGGTCAGGAAGCAACAGTTAGAACTGGACATGGAACGACAGACTGGTTCCAAATCGGGAAAGGAGTACACCAAGGCTGTATTTTGTTACCCTGCTTATTTAACTTATTTGCAGAGCACATCATGTGAAATGCCAGGCTGGATGAAGCGCAAGCTGAAATCAAGGTCGCAGGGAGAAATAACAATAACCTCAGATATGCAAATGACACCACCCTTATGACAGAAAGCGAAGAACTAAAGAGCCTCTTGATAAAAGTCAAAGAGCAGAGTGAAAAAGCTGGCTTAAAACTCAACATTCAAAAAACTAAGATCATGGCATCCGGTCCCATCACTTCATGGCAAATAGATGGGGAAACAATGGAAATGGTGACAGTTTATTTTCTTGGACTCCAAAATCACTGCAGATGGTGACTACAGCCATAAAATTAAAAGATGCTTGTTCCTGGGAAGAAATGCTATGACCAACCTAGACAGCATATTAAAAAGCAGAGACATTCCTTTGCCAACAATGGTCTGTGTAGTCCAAGCTTATGATTTTTCCAGTAGTCATTATGGATGTAAGAGCTGGACTATAAAGAAAGCTGAGTACCGAAGAATTGATGCCTTTGAACTGTGGTGTTAGAGAATACTCTAGAGTCCCCTGGACTGCAAGGAGATCCAACCAGTCAATCTTAAAGGAAATCAATCCTGAATGTTCACTTGGAAGGACTGGTTGCTGAAGCTGAAGCTCCAATACTCTGGCCACCTGATGCAAAGAACTGACTCACTAGAAAAGAATCTGATGCTGGGAAAGATTGAAGGCAGGAGGAGAAGGGGACAACAGAGGATGAGATGGTTGGATGGCATCCCCAACTTAATGGACCTGAGTCTGAGCAAACTTTAGGAGATAGTGAAGGACAGGGAAGCCTGGTGTGCTGCAGTCCCTGGGGTCACAAAGAGTCAGACACGACTGAGCGACTGAACTGAACTGAGGTGGGTGAAAAGATTTGGTCAAACAGGCATATTGAGGATGGGGAGGGCATTCGAGACAGAGTTAACACGTACAAAGGCCAGAACTACTCCTAGGTGACTGGAAATGCATGACTGCTAAAATTTTAAATTCAAGGGACACTACCCCCAATCCAGCAATAGCACACAGTCTCCTATACGTGAGAAAAATGAATATGTATCGATGATACAAGAGCACACACAAGAACAACCACAAAAGTTTTAGTCATTACACTCAAAATCTGAAAAGAAACAAAAACTTATGCCTGTCATGTTATGGTCCCCAAGACCACCCCCAGGTTCAGTGACTTGGGAGGACAACTCACAGAACTCAGCATTTAGGTGAACTCAGCATGCATGAGGAAGGCTCGCTATGGCCGGAGAACAAAGAGCAAAACCAAAGGGAAGCAGCACGTGGCGCAAAGCCTGGGATACCAGGCACAAACTTCCAAGGGTCTCTCTCTCCAAGGGCATCACACAGGACACACTTAACTCCCGGAAACATGCTGTGACCACACATCTCAGTGTTGCCAATAAAATAAGCACGGCACCCAGGGATCTTACTGAGGTGGTCACAGAGGCAGCCTGTGTCTGTAAAGTACCAAAATTCCAGACTCCAAGAGGAAAGCAGATATTCAACACAAACCACATTCCCTGTGCAGTTTAGGCACACTAAATCATTCTTACCAGTTCTTGAAACAGTGAGAACTCAAAGTGTAAGTTCCCAGACACTAGTCATGACAGCCATGACACCTGCCATGGTAAACTCTTTTTTGCATATCCATAAGCTTGAGTGCAGATAAACCGTTTACATCTATAATGTGCATTAGATGGATAATTACCCACATCTCTAATGTAGTACTTACTATACAGGAAAAACAACTTCGTTGCATCTTATAGAAACCTCACAGATACTAAATTAAGTGGGGGGGGGAGTCTAACTCAAGAGTACATGCTACATTATTTCATTTATAAGAAGTTCAAAAATAGCCAAAATCAACTGATGACAACGGAAATCAGAAAAGTATTTTAATTGTGGGATGGGGGGGCTATAGAGTGGGAAAAGGCACAAAGGAACCTTACAGAGTGTTAGAAACGTTCTGTCTAATAATACATAATACATAAACATGTAAAAGTTAAACTACATATTAACAATTAATGCCTTTTACTGCAAGTATGTCATCACTCAATTTTGTAAAACATTTCTCTTTTTAATATGTATTTGGCTGCACCAAGTTTTAGTTGCAGCATGCAAACTCGTAGTTCCTTGACTAGGGAATGAACCTGGGCCCCTTGCATTAGGAGTGTGGAGTCATAGCCACTGGACCACCAGGGAAGTCCCTAGCTCAATTTTCTGTAAGTTCAAGGAGTTAGAGACCAGGGCTAAAACTTGGCCACTAAACTGAAGTCACACCATCATGGACTCTCTATGCTAACTAAGGAGCTTGACCTTATTCTGTGGCAGCAGTTCTCAAAGCAAGGTCTATGGACCCACTCTTTCTGAAGTCTAGCAAATCAGAAACACTTTTTGTAATTCTAAGATATCAGCTTACTTTTTCACTATGCTGACATTTGCAGTGACGGTACAAAAGCAACAGGAGTAGATAAAACCGGCACCTTGGCAGGAATTAAGGCAATGCCAACCAACTGTAGCAGCAGTTCCTGTATTCTTTATGCTATGAATTCCCAGAAAAAGCCAGATTTATTTATAAATTTCCTCAGGTAAACAGAAGTTTTATTAAATCTCAACTCTTGAGTACATGTCCTAATATCGATGAGACAAATGGACAAGAGTATAAGGCCCCTGCTTGATAGTGAAGTATAATCTTGGTCTCAATAAAAAGTGTTTGTGATTGAGTTTCAAGAAGAATTAGCCTCAGGGTTTCCCTGGTGGTGCAGTAAATAAAAATCTACCTGCCAATGCAAGAGACACGGGTTTGATCCCTGGTCTGGAAGATTCCACATACCACGGAGCAACTAAGTCCATGTGCCATAACTTCTGAGCCCACGAGCCACAACTGTTGAGCTTGCATGCTGCTACTACTGAAGCCTGCATGCCTAGAGCCTGTGCTCTGCAACAAGAGAAGTCACCGCAGTGAGAAGTCCACACACAGCAACAGAGTAGCCACAGCTCACTGCAACTAGTGAAAAGTCCATGCTCCGTGAGGAAGACCCAGTGCAACCAAAAATAAATGAATTTCTTTAAAACAGAATGTCTTTTTTTTTTTTTCCATGAAACATTTTTTGTACTTGAAAATACAACTGACACACTATGGTTATCAACTTTGGGTATTTAGCAAACATTACATATCTTGAAAACAGAGTAAGCTTGTAGCCTCAAAAGATAAGTAACTGTCACTATCTGTAGCTAATGATAAAATTAGAGCCTTGGAGAAAAAATAAGAATTCTGGAAACCCTGGATTTGCCACCACTTGAACTTCACACCTTACTCAATACTTTAGAAGACTTTTCTGATGAGACCAGTGATGCTGTTAACCAGTGCTCAACATAACCACGTAACTCAGTGAACTCACATTTGTCAATGATGTTACGAAATCAGGCATGAGTGGATGACACCCAAAGTGCAACACAGACCAATGCATTTTGTTGTAACACAGCAAGAACAGTACATCCATATGGCTTCAGATTTCATGTTGCAACTACAGTCAATCCTTTGTATACCTGAGTTCCTCATCTGCAGATTCAACCAACCACAGAGTAAAAATATCATGGGAAATATTCCAGAAAGTTCCAGAAGGCAAAAGCTGATTTTGCTGTGCAGTGGCAACTTCTTAACTGGCATTTACACTGTATTTACAATTATTTACATAGTATTGATGATCTGGCGTAACATTTACAGGACTGCCTATGTTATAAGCAAATACTATGTCATTTTATGTAGGGAACTAGAGCATCTGCATTTTGGTATCCACAGTGGTTCTGGAACCAATGTCCCTCGGACCCTGAAGGATGACTCTGACCTTTAAGAAGTTACCACTTGTTGGCACCAGTAACTGTAATTATCTACAAAGGCTATTAAAATATTTCTCTTCTTCCAAAAAAGACCCACAGAACAATCCCAAAACAATTTGGAAAATGGTAGTAGAAACATACATGTCAACAATTACCTTGAATGTAAATGGATTAAATGCCTCAACCAAAAGATACAGATTGGCTGAATGGATAAAAAAAATAACCTCTGTATATATGCTATCTACAAGAGACCTACTTCAGACCTAGGGACACATAGACTTAAACTGAGGGGGTGGAAAAAGAGATATTCCATGAAAATGGAAATCCAAAGAAAGCTGAAGTAGCAATATTCATATCAGATTAATAAACTTTAAAGACTGTTTCAAGACACAAGGAAGGTCACTACATTAACATCAAGGGATCAATCCAAGAAGAAGATATAATAAATATTCATGCACTCAATATAGGAGCACCTCAATACATAAGGCAAACGCTAACATCCATAAAAGGGGAAATCAACAGTAACACAGTAATAGTGGGGGACTTTAACTTATATCAATGAGCAGATAATCCACACAGAAAATAAGCAAACACAAGCTTTAAATGACACAACAGACCAGATAGTCTAAACTGATATTTATAAAACATTCCACCTGAAAGCAGCAGAATATACTTTTTTCTCAGTTGCACATGGAACATTCTCCAGGATAGACCACATCTTTGGTCACAAATCAAGTCTTGGGAAACTTAAGAAAACTAAAATCAGATCAAGCATTTTTCCAATCACAACACGATGAGATGAGAAATCAATTATAGGGAAAAAATATAAAAATCACAAGCACATGGAGGCTAAACAATACACCACTAAAAACCAAGAGATCACTGAAGAAATAATTTCCTCTCTTACATTCCTATACACTAACAACACAAGATCAGAAAGAGAAATTAAGCAAACAATCCCATTTACCACTACAACAAAAAGAATAAAATATCTAAGAATAAACCTACATAAGGAGACAAAAGACCTCTACTCAGAAAAGTAGGGTGGTAAAACACTACCTTTCTCTAGTGTAAAAAACTACTTCTTTAAAAAGTAGTTTTAAAAAAACCACTCAAAGCAGAAAAATAAAACACTGATGAAAGAAATCAAAGATGACAGAAACAGATGAAGAGATATACCATGTTCTGGGACTGGAAGAATCAATATTGTCAAAATGCTAACCAAAGCAATACAGATTCAACACAGTCTCTATCAAACTACCAATGACATTTTTTCCCAGAACTAGAACAAAAAACTTTACAACTTGTTAAGAAACACAAAGACCCCAAACAGCCAAAGCAATCTTGAGAAAGAAAAATAGAGCTGGCAGAATCAGCCGCCCTGATGTCAGACTGTAACATGTATCACAAAGCTACACTATCAAGACAGTATGGTACTGGCACAAAGACAGAAACACATGAATGGTACAGGATAGAAAGCCCTCACACCTATGCTTATCTAATCTACAACAGAGACAAGAATATACAATGAAGACAAGACAGTCTCTTCAGTAAGTGGTACTTAGAAAACCAGACAGCTACATGTAAAAGAATGAAATTAGAACACTCCCCAACCATACAAAAATAAACTCAAAATGGATTAAAGACCTAAATGTAAGGCTAGACACTATAAAATTCTTAGAGGCAAACATAGGAAAAACACTCTTTGACACAAGTGAGATCTTTTTTGACCCACCACCTAGAGTAATGAAAGTAAAAACAAAACAAATGGGACCTAATTAAACTTAAAAGCTTCTGCACAGAAAAGAAACCACAAACAATATGAAAAGACAACCCTCAGAATGGGAGAAAGACCCATTTTGCAAATATTTGAAAATACGTGCAAACAAAGCAACTGACAAAGATTTATCTCCAAAGTACAAGCAGCTCATGCAACTCAGTATTAAACAACCCAGTCAAAAAGTGGGTGGAAGACCTAAACATACATTACTCCAGATAAGACATTCAGATAGCCAAGAGGCACATGGAAAGATAGTCAACATCACTAATTTTTAGGGAAATGCAAATCAAAACTACAATGAAGTACGACCTCACACAGGTCACAATAGCCATCACCAAAAAATCTACAAATAACAAATGCTCAAGAAGGTGTGAAGAAAAGGAACACTCCTACACCACCGGTAAATGTAAACTGATACACCCACTATGGAGAACAGTACAGAAGTTCCTTAAAAAAATTAAAAAAAACACTAAAAATATAACCACCATAGAAAAAAGAAAGTTCTAAGTCGTGTCCGACTCTTGTGATTCCATGAACTACAGCCTGCCAGGCTCCTCTGTCCATGGAATTGTGCAGGGAAGAATACTGGAGTGAGCTGCCATTTCCTTCTCCAGGGGAACTTCCTGACCCAGGAATTGAACCCAGGTCTTCCACACTGCTCTCCTTGGTGGCTCAGACAGTAAAGAGTCTGCCTGCAATGTGGGAGACCCTGGTTTGATCCCTAGGTTGGGAAGATCCCCTGGAGAATAAAATGGTAACCCACTCCAGTATTCTCGCCTGGAAAATTCCATGGACAGAGGAGGCTGGTGGGCTATAGTTCATGGGGTCACAAAGAGTCAGACACAACTGAGCAACTTCCCTTTCTTTCTCCCGCATTGCAGGCAGATGCTTTATCGACTAAGCTAAGTGGGAAGCTTCAAAATCACCATATGACCAAGAAATCCCACTATTAGGCATATATCCTGAGAAAACCATAATTCAAAAGACACATGTACCCCAATGTTCACTGCAGCACTATTTACAACAGCCAGGACATAAAGCAACCTAGATGTCTGCATGTGTGAGTCACTAAGTTGTGTCCGACTCTGCGACCCCATGGACTGTGGCCTGCCAGGCTCCTCTGCCCATGGGACTCTCCAGGCAAGAATACTGGAGTAGACGGCCATTCCCTTCTCCAGGGAACCCAGATGTCTATTCACAGATAAATAAAGATGTGGTACATATTTACAATGGAATATTACTCAGGCATAAAAAGGAATGAAATTGGGTCACTTGTAGAGACATGGATGGATCTAGCGAAAAAGGCAATGGCACCCCACTCCAGTGCTCTTGCTGGGAACTCCCATGGACGGAGGAGCCTGGTGGGCTGCAGTCTATGGGGTCGCGCAGAGTCAGACACAACTGAAGCGACTTAGCAGCAGCAGCAGGATCAATCTAAAATCTGTCATACCAAGTGAAGTAGGTCAGAAAGAGAAAAATATTGTATACCAACCTATATGTGGAATCTAGAAAAATGGTACAGATGTACCTATTTGCTGAGCAGGAATAGAAATGCAGACGATGAGGACAGACATGTAGACACAGGCAGGGGAGAAGAGGAAGGTGGGAAAGATTGAGAGAGTATCGCTGATGCATATAAACTACCACATGTGAAACAGAGAGCTAGTGCGACGTCGCTGAGCACTGAGCTCAGCTCAGCTCAGTGCTCTGTGATGACCTACATGGGTGGCATGGGTGTGGGTGAGAAGGAGGTCCAAGAGGAAGGGGATATATATATATGTATATACATATACATATATATACACATATATATATACATATATACACACACACACACAACACACACATATATATATACACATACACACATATATATACACACACACATTTAAGTATGGGTCCAAGAGGGAGAAGATACATATAGCTGATTCACTTCGTTGTACGGCAGAAACACATAAAATAATTACATCCCAACAATAAGGACTTTCTTATAGCTCAAATGGTAAAGAAATCTGTCTGTGATGCAAGAGACCAGGGTTCAGTCCCTGAGTTGGGAAGTTCCTCTGGAGAGGGGAATGGCAATCCCCTCCACTATTCTTGCCTGGAGAATATCATGGACAGAGAAGCCTGGCGGGCTGCAGTCCATGGGATCACAAAGAGTCACAACACAACTGAGCGACTAACACACACACACACACTCCAATAAAACTTAAGTAACCCTCCAAAATTATTCCTCTTCCACCTACATACTTGTGTGGGACCAAAATTTCCCCATGTATATCAACTAAAATGACACATGGCAACAGATTAAATACAGAGGCAGACAACAAAATTCAGCTATTACAACAGATACTAAAGAGATTAGCAAAAAATGTAGAAAAATGCTCACTTCTCTCTCACTTTGTTGTTTCGGGAAATATAATTGTTAATATGTAATGGATTTGTTATTTTTTAATGACTAGTAGATAAACATTTTCAGTTTAAATTTCTAATGGGTAATATTGGCAGAATGTGCACAAAAGCTCTTGAGGCCCTCAAAATTTTAAGAAGTGTACAAGAATCCTGAGATGAAAATGCTTGAGAACCACTGCCTTATGGAGTCGCTGATCAAATTTGCACTTTTCAAAGATCTTTTAAGAACATCTCGGAAGGAATGCAAACATTCTGAAAGGTTCAAGAAAATATCTGTAAGATTCAATAGGGCACAATGAACTTGGTAAAACAAACAAAAAAAAGTTTCAAAATAGAACATGAGAGAGGAGAGAGGATCACAGGATGTTAGAGCTCAAGAAATTAAGAAATGACTAAAGGGTGAGGTAGTCAGGATTGGAGGAAGAGGGTTATTCTGTAGGAAGCTAAGGAAAGCCAGTGAGGCTGGTTGCTGGGGGAAGCTGCTAAACTACGAAGAAGTACTGATCTCACATCTCTGAGTGTAAGAGAGACATGACCATGTTTACAGACAGAGATGAACCACGTGGTGGGGACAACCGACACAGAGGTCCCAAAGGTATCAGAGAAGATGGACACCAGGAAACAAAGCTGCTCTTTGAACAGGGAGGAGGACACTCCTTCAACAGCCAGAGCAAAGGGATAGCAAAGGAACATCAGCTCAGCTAGGGAAGGGCGTCTAAGGCCAATCACCCAGAGCCTTCCGTTTCTTCTGTTCATCACAAGAATGGAGCCTGTCTCAATCTCCTTACAAGCTTAGCAAAACTGAAAATCTTTCCTTAAGCCAATGTTTAACAAGGTACTAGGACTCAAATCAGGATCCCCTACTACGAATCTCCTCTTCCTCCTGCATCAAGGCAGCCTGAGAAACACAAGAGTAGAACAGGAAAAAGCAGGTCAGGGAAATACTCTGTAACAACTCTGAAGCTGTGGGGGAGCCTCTTACAAGGGCTGGGAAAACCTGTTCTTAGCACTAAGAGGACCTCCGGAACACAGGTGGGGCACTGGGAGCAGGAAAAGCAGCAGGACAGTGGAGCTGGCCTAAGCACCTGACCAGGAGAGACAAATCCAGCCTCTTCAAGCCCAGAGATCCAAGGAAAGTTTGAATTTCATCTTAAAACTCGTGTATTTAACCAGTAACACCTCAGTAGTTACTCCGTGGAGGGGGGGGCAGGGGGTTAGAAAGGTTACAGGAAAAGACCCTCTGACCCAGAGCTAACCATTCAGCTTGGGAGATACAACTACCCATTAAGAGCCAAGGACTGAGAGTCTGAGGAACAATGCAGCTGTTACTATGGCGCAGCTCCACAAAGAGTGGTAGCTGGGAATAGGCAGGAGTAACTAAGGAGGAAGGCAGGAAAAGCAGACTGAAAATACTCATCCAAGGGAGACCTGAACCAGTGGCACCAATGGGAACAGAGGACAGATGAAAGGATACGTTGGCCAAGAGTTAGACCACATCAAGGCTTTACTGTTACCGGAGCTGGGGAGAGGTTTCTGAAGAAAAGGTATAGGTATTTAGCTAACATCCATCTGTACTGGCACCTTCAGGGTTTAAAAAAAAAAATTAAAGGGAAAAAAAACACCAAAACACCCAAACACAGTTCCTTCCCCTAAGAGGACACCAGCATCTAGTCAGAAAAAAAAAGACTTGTAATTGGGTGGAGGGGACAGAGTTAGATTAGCCCCAGGAGGAGAAGAAAGGGAAGAAGTTGGCTGTTTCGAGATCTTCTGCATTTAATACACCTCACAAAAACATTGATTCAGTAGGCTAATCAGAACCATGGTTCTTGAGAACAATCAGGACTATAAAGAGTTCAACATAAAACGCAGTGCTACAGGAATACACAGGCCCCTGTGAAAGAGTACAGAAATGAGCAGTAGAATGAGCCACAACGAATGTGAGCTTCCAGGGGCTGGGGGGCTGTAAATGACAAGACAAGAGAAACTAGGAAAAGGAAATCATTGAGTCTTAGGAACCAAGTGGAAATTTTAAGTAAGATGAGATAATCAAAGGCCTACATAGCAAAGGACAAGGTGCATGAATTCCAGAAACAACACTCGTTTGGAAACAGAGACCTGGGTTCCAGTTTTGGCTCTATCATCCTCTCACTGTATAAATCATCCGTTTTCATTCTCAGCTTAAGTCTCCTTGTCTGTGAAAATAGTAAGATACTATCATCTGGACTTGGTGTCAACTCTAGAGTTATACCAGGGAGGCAGACAGGTCTCCAGCACACCCTGAGCTTCAAAACAATTCCAAAATTACAGCTTAAAAACAGTCTCAGGAGAAAGCACAGACTCAGGAGACAGATGGCGTCAGACCCAGAAGCACAAAGCCAGAATGCAGAGAGCACAGGTGTTAAGTAGTAAGAGATTAAGTGTTCAGTCAAAAGACACCAAAAATACCCATCCTGCCCTTCAAGGTAACCGCTTTGCTTCCACTAGGGGAGAGCTACTCCCACACCTCATCAGAGGAGACTTCAGGCCACTGTGCTCAACCTGTCAGGACGGGACCTCTGTCAACATATTATGCTGGCCAAGAATAAGGAAACCAGCAGCACCAGCGAAGCCAAGTCACTCCCAGAGTCAGCAGCTAGAGGTAGCTGTGACCCATCTTCAGACCTGTCCTCTGGGGATTCTCCAGGGACTTCAAGGAAAGTCATCACAAAATGCCTCAAAAATCACAACAGACACATGACAATTAACATGCTTCAATGCCCTTCTCCCATATCATCCCACCCTTACCCTCATCCACAAATTCCACAAGTCTATTCTATACATCTGCGTTCCTTTTGTTGTCTCCCATGTTGGGTTCTC